>PPHD01028034.1:0-11000 GCA_002909625.1 Bambusicola thoracicus
GCCCCATCCCTGGAGGCATTCAAGGCCAGGCTGGATGTGGCTCTGGGCCGCCTGGTCTGGTGGTTGGCGACCCTGCACGTAGCAGGGGGGTTGAAACTCGATGGTCATTGTGGTCCTTTTCAACCCAGGCCATTCTATGATTCAGTGAAATATGCCTGGATAGAGGGATGCAGTGACACACTGGCTTTCCTTGGGAAAGGGTAGAAGGACAAGTGCTGTGAAATCTGTTACCGACGTAAAAGCTGTAGGCTTTTAAAACAGAAACTCAGGAGAGGACTTTCACCTGGATATTATAGTAGGCACAGGCAGAGCCTGGTCTCCCTCTAGAGTGTTAAGCAAGAGATGGTAGATGTCCCACATGATTCTCAAATTTGCATGTCTGTGGACGTTCTTCCAGCATCCCATTGCTCTGCTCCTGTCAGAAAGGCTGGTAAGTTCAATTGCAGGCCAAGGAAGGGAAATTTCTTGTTGTTTGTTTAGTGGTGCAGAGCCCAGTTACAAATCATCCTTGCAGCGACAGCGTTTTCACACCCCGATATTTACCACCCTCAGCTTATATTCTTTGTTCTTCCTTTCTACTTTTCTGAACTGTACAACTTATATGGAGTTGGAAGTGGAAATTCTGTTGCCCTAACCCAGAGCGTTGACAAACCACGTCAGAAGGTACCATGATCAGAATTCCCGATGCAGCATGTAGTCCATGAAGGAGAGCTCTGCTTTCCCACTTTGAAGTTCAGTTATCCACGTTTTCTTCCTGTCTCATTCTCAAATCCTTTTTGTTGACTCTGTTTCCAAAGCAGGTTTCTAAGCAGCAGCTCAGCCTTGTTGGCTAATGTCTTCTCACTTCTTCCTGGGTGCGCTCTGCATTTCCTTTCCTGACTGCATGTAAAAGCCCTTTACTCTCCAGATGCTGACGAAGCCTGCTTTCTTGCTGTCTCTCACTTAAGACGTACACATAGGTTTGGAATCTGTTTCTGCAACAGCTTCTTGCTCTGCCCCAGGGGGAACAACAGACTATTATCCTAACTGCCTTTTCTGTCTGCTCTGAACCAGGAGATGATTTGTTGGTGCATGTTTGTTTATATGCACACAATCTGAAAGGAGTGGCCGTGTCCTCACTGCTGTAATGGGAATGCTGCTGCTCCTAGGCAATTTGTTTTGCTTTTATATTTTAAACTGTGTATTAATTAATCATATTGTGCAAGAGCTGGTAGGCCTGAGTTGCTTTTTATTACTATTAACCCTGGGACTTCAGTCTACAACAGGTTGTTTAGCTGGTTGTTACTGGGCTCGGATTCAGCTTGTTTCTGGGTTAACCAAGTTCTATAAATTAGATACCACTGACAAAGGGATCTCATCTTCAATCAGTGAAAAGAATTAGCATTCCAGCACTGAGACAGATGTACCAGAGGAGCAGGATTCTACACAGAGCACGTGTGGATCCTGCCCCATCTCGAAGCCATGGCAGAACTTAGTCCACCTGGAGGAACAGGGAGAACACACCCTTGGATACACATTCATGTCCTGCTGACCGGTAATGACACTGTCCTGAAAGAGACACAAAAGCATCTTGAAAGAAGTAAAAAGTCATCTAAAACTGCCTTATGCTCAGTTAGGAGATTCCGAATTGTCACCTATCCACAGTGAAGAGCGATAGGCTCATTCTGTTAGCAAATATTCCTGCTAGTGGGACAGAGTCTCTCTTCCGTCATATAAGCAAAGAAATAGGCTGTGTTGTGCCTCACGGGTAATGAACTTCTCTTCTCATTACAGAAAGTCACTGGAGAGAGAGAGAAACCTACTAATGACCAAAGCTGACAACTATGGTAAGAGCTTCATTAAAAATGGTCCCCCTGGGCTGAATGGCATCAGCGCTGCAGCTTAGCTTCATCTTCAAGCTCCTGCCATCTCTAACTTCTGCCTTTGAATTAAGGCTCAACCAAAGGGAGCAAGACTGGGGGGAATCTTCATAGCCTATTTTGCATCTAGATTCTCCCACTTGAGCCGTGCTATCATAAAGGAGAAAAAAAAATTAGGTATCAGCCGATGAAGGAGGTAAAAAATCCTTTTCACATACCCCAAGCTACCAATATTTATAAAATCTTAGCTGACAGATTGGCTTAAGAAGCTTTTAAACAACTTCTGCCCTTCCATTAAATAAATAAATAAATAACAGCTTGCTGAGCAATCTTTTAAATGCTGACTGGAGTACAGCCAGGTGTACTTTCCTTGGGGAAGCCTCTCCCTGCATTGGTCTCTGAGGGCTATGCTATGCATCAGCATAAAAGTTCACATGGAATTGCCGCCTACAGTATCAGAGCACCGGGGTCTTTCCCTGCTGCGGACAGTTAAAACGAGAGTCCCTCTGAGCTCCTGCATGTTTGACAGTATTTCTGTGCTGCTGGGGATGCTGCCTTGCATGTTGTCATGCTCCTGTTATTTACAGCCCAGATTTCCTTGGTGAGCATCAGAGCAGAGCTGCAGTTGCCCAGAGCCCTCCTGTGCACAGGCCGGGAAAGTGCTTGGAGTGAGGGGCACCATTGGACCCCGCTCCCTGGGTACTCAACCCACAGCATGGATGTTTATAAGGGAAGATGAGGGTTCTGCCTCATTCACAGGATAGGAGCCGGAAGTGGAACTGGTCGCTATCAGCATCTGTGAGGGAGCCCAAAATAGACCAGGTACAGCAGAGTATGTGCTTCCACAATGGCCATAACCCATCTGTGTCGAGGCTGCTCTGACAAGGAAGTACATTCATGTAGTAAGCTAGAGGAAATGTAATCGCCTCCCGGCTCAGCTCACTGAACAGATCCACTCTGCAGCAGTGCAAGCACCAAAGCTCACCCAAGGGAGAGAGGCACAAGCTTTCTTTAAGGCTCGGAGAGTTGAAAGTCAAGGTATGGCCACTGAATTTGAATTTAAAATGTTAATTGATGTTAAAGGACTGCTTCCAGAAGAAGAACAATTATTTTAAACACATTCCAACCTGTTCCCTAAGGGCCTAATGCTAGAGAAGAGACGGGCTGTGGCTGCCACCTGTGTACCAGCAGTCAGCCATCACTGCAGCCATCAACAGAGCAATCTAACAGGTAGCTCAGACAGCAGCAACAGCCTCACCTAATGGCCATGGCTGCTCCTCCTGGAACAGAACAGACAGCGCCTCCGCACACAGTCTTTTTAGGTCATCACTCTGGCCTCTAATTAAATCCATGCTTGTTCCAGCTGACATACTTGAGGCTATGATTACAGCGGCTGGGTGGGTGTATGAACTTGTATCAGGTGAAGAACGGGCAGAAAGAACAGCTGAAAGCCTCTTTTGATAGCAGTGCTAGTTTGTATTTTGAGTTACTTAAAGCTCTGGGAAAAGACTGGATTGAGAGTCCTGAAATTACATCTAGAACAGAGTAAAAATACAACTCTCTGCCCTCTCTGTCCTCTTCTTCCTTCCCTAAAGGAGCAAATAGTTGTTTATGCATATTATCCTTAGTACGGTCCCAGAAGAAGGTCATTTGCAAATAGGAACTGGACCGGGACTGAAGTAATCCTAAACACAGCCACTGCGATTGATAGGATGTATGAGCAAATGAAAGAAGTTCCTGCTAGCCGCCTTCCTGCCCAGCATAATGTGTAATTAGCAGAGCCAAGAGCTGTCCCTTGGCTAAGATAGCATTGTGCCTGTAAAACAATGTTTAAAAGGAGATACGGCACCAAAACACAAACAGCATTCACAGGGAAGGGTTTTGTTTTGTTTCTTTTCCTTTCAGAGAAAGAACTGAGTGTGCTTCGTAAGGAAAATCGCAAGAATGCTGCCCTTGCTGTGGCCATGGTGTTGCTGATTGCTCTTATTTACACCTGCTGGACAATGTGATTGTGCTCAAGAATTCTCCCTGCTGACCAAACGATTCTACTGCAAGGAGCTCTTCCTCCTCACTACTGCACCTCTCCTAAGGGTGAGGATCGGCATTTCAAACTGCTGTTCTTGTTTATCATCTCCAAGCCTCACCTTAGGGAAGCTAAAATTTTCTCTGAGAACTGAGTTGACTGAGAAAACAGGTTGAGCAAAACTCAAGCTGCAACTCTTACCCAACGTGCAGTCAAGACCCTCAGGCCTGATGGAGGAATGCAGCATGTTCTCCCATTTGAAGAGGATCTCTGGTTGCAGACAGCTGCTCTCTGCCCAAGCTGGTCAGAACACACGCCACCTCCTTGGTTGTTGCATCTCAGCCCTCAGCTGAAGGAACACCAAGCTCATCGAATCAGTGTAACCTTGTGTATTGTGACATGGACACCACCTGTCCCCAGAACTGAGATAAACAAAGATGGTTCTTCCATTCCAACATAAGAGGACCAGAACCACCCTACCTCTATAAAAGCAGATGGGAGGTAGGTATCTCTTATGCAGGCACATAGCAGCCAGCTTGAGATCTTCAGACTTGGGCTTTGAAAATACCCACATGCCTCTCCTGTGCATCAGTTTGGTAACCATTTTGTGCCTCAGTCGACATTTGCAGAACAGATTCTATTGTCAACTCCCAGGGATGGAAGTGCCTTTGTAGGGCTTTAAATAAAGTAATCTGACATTGTAGCTTTCAGCTTTTCCTTCCCCTTTTTGTTACAGCTCCAGTTTTGCAGCAGGCCTCCTCTCAGGACACTGGTTAGGATCCTATCATCCTGCAGTCTCCTCTCTTTCTGGTCCAGTGACACAGCTCAGGTAGCCCTGAGGGAGCACTTGTCAGGAAAGCCTTTAGAAGGGCACTGCCTTCAACATTTTAAACTCCACAAGGTGTTTCCTGTCGCCACACTGACACGGGCGCTAGCCTAGATTTTGTGGGATATAAAGTAACCAAGAAGTGAGGTGAACTAAAGGGGCTGTATTGGTAATAGAGACAACAAAAGCAGAGAAATCAACACAAAATGATACACAGCCTAATAACAGTACATTGTGCAATTCACATACATAAACATTCCCTTCAGCAAGATGTTCATCGGCTTCCATTCCCAACATAATCCTTCTGTATTTACCCTGCACCAGGGAAGCAAGTAGCATGGCGCCTTACGTTTGCCTTCTTGAACTGGGATTCAGAATCAAGGTTCAGTGCATCAAAAACAAAAATAAAAGCAAATTAAAACTGGGAGGAACTGGAGGCAACAGGGCAAACAGGAAACATCTGCAAAAGCTAGCCTGCAGCTCAGCAGGTTTCTTTTGCACCCTCAGAAACCTACAAGCTCTACAGTACACTTCCTAGTCACCCTTCTGCCTGCTGGCCCAGAGGAAAGACAGAAACCCTGAGTGGAGGACATAATACTTACCAAAGCAGCCTGGCAAAGGGAGCAACATGCTTTGCTGGCATTACAACAGCCTCAAGGCAGTCTGCAGAAGTGCCAGAACTCAAATTACTTACAAGGCCAACTGCTCACAGGCCTGGAAACCACACAGCTGGAGGTACTTTTTTTGCCCACTGGAAGAGAATCCCCTTCATCCCCTGTGGAAGTGCTTTTGCCAGCAAAAATTGCCAGTTACAGAGCTCTTTGGGTGGGAGGAAGGAAGCCTGCCATTTCTCATGTATGTATTAGCTATAGTTGGGTGGGTCGTCATCCACAGGATGCAGTGACAACATGCAGTCAATCAGCTGTTCTGGTAGACCTGTATCTAGGCATCAATGACCACCAACATGGGAAAAGATCCTTTTATCCACTTCCATCACTTTAGGTTGGAGCTTGAGAGGAAAGAATAGCTCCCTCGCACAGTATTCAGGGCAACCTATCCACTCCCCAAGTTTTGCTTCCACTTTCCATACATGAACAGACCATGACAGCTTCCAGGCTGCTCCCCTAGCCAGGAGGTGTGGTTCTGCAGTGATTAAGCCTGCATCTAAACTTGTGTGGTGCAAGGACTTGTATCTGTTATTTATACCAAACTGTTAAAAAAAAGAAAGAAAGAAACCATGGTTTGATGGAGATGATGCATTTCTAAAGCCATGGAAATGCTCTAAGCTCAAAGAGCACAGCCACCTTGCAGGATGACATTCACTGCATGCTGATGCTGAGGACAAAACTTATGCATGATACTGGACCTTAGAGGGTAGATGAAAGCAGGACTTCTACAACACGCTCACTCTGTTATGGCCTCTTTTGGGAGTGGTGCAGGGCACCCATCCTATCTATAGAACTGCGAGTGAAAATTTCCAAGTCTTACTACATAAAGCTCGTTAAAATACTACATACAGATTTGGGGAGAAAAATAAGAATCTAAGGAACTGCTATAGTTCCAAGGAGACCTATAGCTTTCTTTAAGGCACAGTTCAGACTACCCCTAAATCAGTTTCCTCCCTATTGTCGATCTGTGTTTAAAAACAAACAAACAAAAAAGGCAACTTTGCTGCTTGACTAAAAGCAGTCAACTGCGTGTTAGCTTCTGATTTAAGTGGAAGACCTGGCAAAAGCCCTATGGAAGCCAGAACCAAAAGGTACATCATGCAAAAGAAGAATACTTTTGAGCTCAGCACAAAATAATGTTGAGAAGTCTGCTGAAACAAGTTTCATGCTGAGTGTCACAGCACTGTGTCTTCACCTCAGGTGTAGCTCCAGGGCCAGATGAGACATGGAGAGTGTCAAAGCTCACTCTGACATTTAAAAAGGAAAGTCTGATAACCTTTCCAGTGGGCATAGTCAGGGGACAGGATTTCTTCTAATTAACCAACATGGTCAAAGTCAAGATCTCTCTTCACTGAAGCCCTGGGTCTTTTAACAAAAATCAAACGTACCCATAATTATCTCTAAACACTTCTAGCATCCCAAACTTCCTATGCCTTCGCTCCCACATCCACTTCCTGAAGATTTGGGTAATAAAGTACTAAGAACCAAAGCACCTTGGTCTCAGAATTACCACGAGGCATAAACACTTTCATGAATTAACTGCAGGCTGCTGGTTCAGGATCAGTCACTGACCTGCAAAGGAGAAATCCTTGAAACAGCAGCTTGTGGACATCTGTGAAAAATCCTGGCACTGAAACATCAAATTTGTGCCAGGAAGTCTACTCGTCACCTGCGTTGGCTTCTATCCAACAGGATACCATCACATAGGAATTGCTGTTGGCAAGCCAAGTGCCTTGATAGCTGATGTGTTGGAAACACCAAAAAGAGTTCATGTTTGCACCCCAATGCTAGCATTCCCCAGTGAATTAATAGCCTCCACTAGGCAGTGAAGGCCTTTAACGAGGCCAAGGGGAGGACATACAGCTGCCAGGTATGATGTGGGGTTGCATCAATGTGCTGTTGCCCAGCACTGCCACTTTTGTCTGCTCCTTCCCACTGCCAGGGAAGCACAAGCCTGGAGAGTCCTGACACACAGAGCTCCACAAACCTTGCTGAGTATTTTAACAGGAGCAAAGAAAGCTGCTAGCCCCTTGGCCTCGTGCATGCAATAGGTCAGGACAAAAGGGCATTAGGCCTTCACTCCAGGAGTCACCGCAAGTACTCCAGCAGCAGGCACTACCTGGGTCCTACTCTTATATACACTGCCACGTTCAGAGTCTTGTCCTATGCCTTCTGCACGCCATTTCCAAGTTAGATCACCTCCAGGGAATCAGCTCTGGAAAAGGCTAGGACAGTTGTGGAGTCTCCCAGTCTTTGTCAGTCCTTGAAGAATCCGAGCCTCTTCCCAGCACCCTTCAAGAGAGCTGGGGTTAGGGGTAGTGTGCTTGGATGAAAGACAGGACACCCTCCTTTGATAGCTTCTCTGGATCTTGCCTTTTCTGAGAGTCATGCACTTTGACACCATCTCCCCACTCCCAGAAGAGGCGGCTGTAATGACATACACTGTGGAGAGAGAGAAAAGCAAGATTAACATGGCAAGAGAGTAGAAGAACACTCATCACAGCCAGAAAGTGCAATACAGAGAGAGCTTCTCTTACACTGGGAGTCGCACAAAGGTACTGTAGATCTAAAGAGCACCGTAGAAAAAGACCAGTGCTTTCATTCATTCACCTTACAAACTCTATGGTCCCTAAAGTACAGAAATTTCCAAGCCTAAGAGATTTCCATGGAAACAAACTTGTTAATTTCTAGCTTCACTCAAGATTCAGTTCAGTATTTGCTGGAAGGAGACAGATCATTAGGGAAAACACACCTCTCCCCACAAGTTTTTCAGAAAATGTCAATGCAGGCAACAGAACGGCCTTAATGAAGAATTTAGAAAGTCTGCCAGCAGCAGCAATCTAATCGCTCACCACAAACCTACTAGAATCAGTAATAGCTGTCCTATGGATCTTTGCAAATGAACAGCATTTTGTGCTGTACCAAAGCAGCTAGGATCATTCCTCCTGTGTGAAATAACCAAGCTCCATCAGCAGCTGATCCTACAACGCCAACTCTCACTCCACCCATCAAGCACAGCCCCCCCTCACTGCACTGACACAGTCCCAGCCATAATGAAAACAGAGCTGGTAATTACTGCTGACACAGCAGCCTTGAGTTTTGTACAATTACTGACAAAATATTCATAGCTTATTTAGTGCTACTGTTCTAACAAAGCGATACTAGCACAGTGACAAGAGCACAAGTCAATGGCTAATTACAGACACATTAGTATTCACTAACCACCATACAGTACTCTTCCTACACAAGCACTCCAAGTCCTCAGCCATTCCTACAGGTTAATACTAGCCTATTTCTGAGTGCACAGGCCAAACTAACTCCACCTTGAGGCATGAAAGGAAAAAGCACCACCTGCCTCTGCTTTCACAGTTTTAAGCCCCTTCTTCAATTTAGCTGGTTAAGGGAAACTTAAGAGCCCTATTTTCAGAAGCAAAGTCCTTGGTAATGGCAGGCATCTCCTGAGACCATCTGAAGGCAAAGAATGCAGAACATCTCCACCCATGAGCCCTGACATGCTAGACAGACTCAAAATTGCTGTACTCAAGAGATTGTCTTGGCATAGTACTCAAGTGGATACCAGTGGCATTCAGCAGCCACAGTGCTGCCTGCCTAATGACAATTCTTTCCCAAGGAGATGCTGCTTTTCTCCCTCATTCCCTCATTAAACAAATCCCAGTTACCTACAATTTATACCAGAGTTTGGGCTAAATCAACTGAGGCTGACTTTTCAATTAACAACTTCCAAGCAACCATCTTAACATCCAGAGATGTAACAGATTACAGTTACTGGACTCAGCCTCCATTTCCTAGGGTGCCAAAAGGTTCAGTCACTTGCATTCTGCTGTAGATAGAGGAAGGAAGTTGTGAAAAGATGTGTTACTCATAGCAAAATCCACAGATCCAGATCAGCAGCTTCGTAACACTCTGAGGTGTTGGTCTATGCAGCACGCTCTGCTGGTGACCAAGCTGTGCTTACAGTGCAAACTCAAACGCAGCTCTCATTCCTTAGTCTCAGTTGCCAGAGGTTATACTCACTGAAAAGGTGCGATGGACTCAGATGGGAGGTCAAATGTTGATTTGTTGGTCATCTTGTTGAAGAAGAATTTCCTCTTGGAGTTTTTGCTGTATGCCATTGTCCAGGGATCTGGCAGAGAAGTGTCACAGGGATTAGACAGGGAAAAAGGGCATGGTTATAAGTGCACATATAGTGCAAGCAGGGGCAAGGAATCTATAATGATGGTGATTCTCCTCTTACTTCTTTTCCCTTTCCTCCCTCAAAACCACGTACTTCCCAAACTATTTGCATTTAATGAGAAAACTGATCTCTCTGCATTTAAAAACTGACATTCCAAACAGGATATTTTCATGTACCGTTATATATTCTTAGTGAAGAATTATGACATTAAAAAAAAAAGTGAATCATGTAAATAAATGCAACTACCCACACAATAGCTAATCCAACTGCAACAGAAAACAAACTGTCATAAGAATACCCTGAACTTTATCCCAATCTAAGCTATGTTCACTACAGTTAACCTCTAGCCACTGGAATACCATTAAGTTTTTACTAAGTTACAGAAGAAGTAAGCTTCAGCAATTATTTTTTGCTTGGAGATACAGAGAAAAGCAAGATAAAAGCAAGAGACTCTCTCTTCCTACCATTCACAGTCCGTACAATGTAGAGTCCTGTGGGTACGAAGTGTCGGTCATCTCTGCCTGTGTAGGACAGCCGGGGTATTCCCCCTGAACCTTTGATGACTTTCATCTCTAACCTGAATGTTGAGAGAAGACAATAACAGAGTGATGCCAAACACAGCATCTCCTGTTTCTTCCTTTACAATCATCTTGCGCACAGTGTGCCATCTGCACACTCTTTCCAGAGCATCACAGTGAAAATACGACAGGATAAATAATCGCATTCCTGGAGCATTCAGTCTCTTGCCTTCTCTGTGTGGCTAGAGAAAACAGCCAGAGCTGTACGCATATGCCAGGCAGCAAATCTAGCACGGCAGTGTAGGATCTGTGATGATCTAACACACTTAATGTAAATAGGATTCCCATTTCAGGTTTGGACTCCTAAACTGTCAAGCCACTGACAGTTCTGCACAAATACTGAAGTGCAGTTGCTACTTCTACCACTGTAAAAACACATTGGCTACGTCTATGGTGTTAGAGCTCATCAGGAAGATTCTCTGAATCAGCATCGTATCAAAAACAGCAGTCATTAGCTACAAGAGCTGTACAAGCTCCTTCTCCAGGACTCCTCAAGCTGGACATCTCTCACCTATGATGTCCACAGGCCCTGAAGTGCTTCATTTTTGCTGGTCACTTACCTCACAAAAATCTTCTCCATCTCCTCCAGTCTGTACACTTCCTTCACTCTGGGAGGAAAGCAGGAGCGAGACAAAAATGCGTTGTAAAAATAAAATATATATTTTAAAGAATTGTCATCTTTTTCTGTCTCAGCTGCAGGGAGCGGTCAAGCAGTTCATTTTGTATAGCACAAGGTGGCCAAGTATGAGTAAGGTCAACCTTCCTCCTCAGCCTAATGCCTTATTTCTACTGGCTTGAGAAAATGTGACATCTGTATTCTCACAGCCTCTCTTACACTACGAGCAGACAAG
>PPHD01028035.1:0-11000 GCA_002909625.1 Bambusicola thoracicus
ACAATGATCATTGAGTTTCAACCCCCCTGCTATGGGCAGGGTCGCCAACCACCAGACCAGGCTGCCCAGAGCCACATCCAGCCTGGCCTTGAATGCCTCCAGGGATGGGGCATCCACAACCTCATTGGGCAACCTGTTCCAGTGTGTCACTGCCCTCTGTGTGAAAAACTTCCTCCTAATATCCAACCTAAACCTCCCGTCTTAGTTTAAAACCATTCCCCCTTGTCCTAACTGTAAGTGGTACCGCAATTCACCAGCGGTTTTTTATTCCCCTCTTATTCAATATTAAGCTCAGCTACACCATAAAAAGCAACTTGCAGTTTTCACCTGCTTATTTCTATTGCAAAACCTCACAGATGTTAGCTTGAAAATTACTGCTCAATTTCAGATTCAAAAAAGTCCATGTGCCCAAAAGTTTGCCTGTTTTCTAGACACGTTATCAGCTAGGCTAACGAGAACTATGACTTCTCACATCAAATTCAGCCTCTCCAACTACAAGCCTGTTACAACAGCTATTGCTTGGAAAAAAATAAATAAAGGGCATCTGCTCTTTATTTATTTATTTATTTTAATAATGTGTTTAACAGTAAATCATCTTGCATCATTTTTAAATAAAGCCCACCTCTTAGTGGTTCCTACTTTCTCCAAAGTTGTCACAAACTTTGTTGTTAGAAGCAATGTTTCACTGGCACAGCATAGAAGAATGATGTTGATCTTTCCTACCACTGTCCTCTCTGGTACAGACTCACAGCCTGAGATTAACTGTGTCTCCTCTGTTATTAACACAACTTTCAAGTGGGTTTGCTTACAGTACCCCTCTCTGCACTGTTCACATCAGCTGGTGGTTTCCTCCCCAGCATTTTAACTTCTGCTCTTTCTTCTCTACGCTTTACCATAACTTGCTTGGATAACATGTAGGTATTCTAAGAAACAAGGATCTGGTGTGCAGAGTTTTACACTTTATGTTCCAGGAGATAAGAAATGCTGCTAAGCTTCAAACAGAGTTATTTATAAAAGTCTTGTACAGACAGAAACACTCCATTAGTTTATGTAAATAGTAACTAGGATTTTCAACAATTACACTGAAATCGTACTGGGTAGGAAGGAGAGAAAAGAGTCCAGAACCAAAATTGATTTATAGTAGAAATTTTATCAAAATGGTACACAAAATGATAAGAGGATGAGTTGCTGTATTAACAATAGCCTTTGAAAGGCTGAAATCCAACAGATAGGCAAAATGTCAAAAAGAAAGGACAAAGCTATGCCCAAGCTTTTCGTACTTGCATCTCCCTCTACTACTTACCCTGGGATTCCATAACTAACTCTTGCACTCATCCTAACATGAACAACATTGCCATATTCCTTATGATCATGCAAATTATAAGACCTGAACACCTGCTGTCACACTGTCTTCTCTTCCAATGTTTTCTTTCACATCTTTTTTTTTTCTTCTGTTTCAAAAACATGCTTGGCTACTAGAGACCGTTATTTATGACACTGTTTTTAGGTCATGGGTATACAACAACTCTTAATACTGCTAGTTCACATTCACCACACCTTGAACTTTTCATTACATATGAACTGCTTTCCCCTCTCTCCCTTCTAAACAAGCATCTTGCCAGACAGGGGGCAGAAGGCCTCAATGCTTGCTCCAGCTGGCTCAGCTCATGCTCTCCCTGTCAAAAGACAGCAATTGTTATCTTCAGAGATCTTTAGAGACTGTCAAACTGACAGCAGGAGACATGCAAAAAGTTCCTTACAAACCTCTTTGAAAGCTGAAACAGAAATGCCCTTACTATTTAATAACGAATGCTTTAAGCTGTTATGGATAACTTTTCTTTAAGCAGTTGTTTGCCATCGTACCAAAACTGTTTGTAAGAACCCCTATGACCCCAAACTTTATACACAGTTAAATAGCCCCACAAAATCATGTTAGCAGCTTTATCCTTCTGGGCACACATTTAGTGCATCAGAGCAAACGGCAAGAATCTAATTCACTTCTGAAACTTGGTAAATCTCACTAATTGAACAAGCTTGCTGTTCTTTGGGGAAATTTCACAGATAAACCCTGAAATACAAGAATCTGGGAGAAAAAAACAACAAAATAAAACACAAAGAGGTGGTGAAAAATTATACAGGCTTCTTCATTCTCCTCATGTTTGTGGAAGTACTGACCAAACTATATGGGAGCTACAGCTGTTCTTTACACTGCTAGATCATACCACTGCATTGGCAGTTAGACATCTGAAATCAACTTTTCGAAGGCAATTTAAGTACACTCAGACAACACTGTTGTTGCTGTTTACACCTCACTTCTGGAAAATATAATGAGGCAAACTGAGCTGAAAAAGAGACCAAGTGAAGTAGACAGGCAGTTGTTTTTTTCTTTTGACAAAAAAACAATCCAATAGTCATAGAATCATACAATCATAGAATGGCTTGGAATGGAAGAGACCCCAAGGATCATCAAGTTCCAACTCCCCCGCCACAAGAAGGGCCACCAACCTCCAGATCTGGCACTAGATCAGGCTGCACATCCAACCTGGTCTTGAACATCTCCAGGGCTGGAACACCCACAGCCTCTCTGGGCAGCCTGTGCCAGCACCTCAATGCTCCCTTACCTTCCCCCCCTGAGCTTAAAACCATTCCCCCTTGTCCTATCACTATCTACCTGAGTAAGAAATTGATTCCCCTCCTGTTTATAATCCCCTTTTAAATACTGGAAGGCTGCAACGAGATCTCCTCACAGCCTTCTCTCCTCCAGGCTGAACAAGCCCAGCTCCCTCAGCCTGCCTCCATAGGGTAGGTATAGTCCAGATTGGACTGCTAAGCAGAAGCCTGAAGTTACATCTCATATTCTGTGACTTAACATCTGAGCAAATGACCCAATTTCCCTGTGTTTCAACCTCCCAAACCCTGCAGCAGAAACAAAGGCGAATATCCCAGGTACTTTTCAATAGTGCCCACTGACACGGCATGGCACAACAGGCACTAACTGGAACACAGCAGGTTTCATACGAACATACATGCAGAAAAACTTCTTTCCTGTGAGGGTGACAGAGCACTGGCACAGACTGCCCAGAGGGGTTGTGGAGTCTCCTTTTGTGGACACACTCAAAACTCACCAGGATGTTTCGCTGTGCAAGCTGTTGTAGGAGCCTGCTTTCGCAGGGGGTTGGACCGGATGATCTCCAAAGGTCCCTTCCAACCACCACAACCCCGTGAACGCCGACCTCCAGCAGCAGCGCAACTCCCAGACACACGGGTGACCACCTACCACAGGGGGCCCTCACACAGCGCCCGAGAGAAATGGCAGCGAGCCCCGCTTCCCAGTCCTCCCCCTCGACCTCCGTCCCCAAACCAGGCAGCTGCCCACCTCCCCCCGCGCTGCCCCAGGGCACCAAGAGCTCACCTCGTCCCCGCCGCCGAGGCCCGACAGAGGCAGCGGGGCGGAGTGATCGGCGGAACCGCCTCATCATCGCGCGCCTCTCTGCGTGACGGCGCCGTCATGTGATGGGGGCCGGGCCGCGCCCCGCGCCCCGCGGAGCCGTACTGCTGCCTGCCCGCGCTCAGCTGCCGCCGCCACCGCTCCCCTCGGGCGGCCCTCGGAGCCTTCCTCGCTGCCTCGTGGCGGGGCCCGGTGAGCAGGCGCGGCGCTGGGGCTCGCGGTCGCGTTGAGGCGATGAGGGAAAGCCGGGCCTCGCCCAGCGGCGGAGCTGAGGGCCTGGCAGCACGGCTGGGCGCGTGCGGTTGGAGCTGTGAGTGCCCCGCGCTGCCTTCAGCGCTGGTGACCGCATCAAGCGCTGTGTATGTGCTGGGGAGGAACTCAGCGCGTTCTTTTTCGTTTTACCAAGTGCCTTAAACGGGGCGTTTTCTATTTATTCGCCTGCTGTAGGGGGCCTGCTTTACAGGGGGCCAGGCTCGATGGTCTCCAGAGGTCCCTTCCAGCCCCTCCAGTTCTGTGAAAGATGGAGGTGTGTGCTTAAAAATCCGGATAGATTACACTATCAAAAGAGCCACCGCTGACCCTTCACACCATCCCCCTAAGCGCCCCTCAGAAGTTGTGTGCGACGCTCACAGTGTGTCTGGTTCTGTTTCTGCAGGTGCTGTTGATGGAGCAGCCCGTTTTCTCGTCAGAATTTCTTCATCAGACGACCTAAAAGCAGACAGTCAGAAACAGGCAACGGGACTTGTGCTGCGTGTGCACATCCAGCTCCACAATGGTGGATTTTCTTGCTGAAAATAATCTCTGTGGTCAGGCGATTCTTCGGATTGTCTCCTGTGGGAATGCTATCATTGCAGAGCTCTTAAGACTTTCTGAATTTATTCCTGGGGTTTTCAGGCTGAAGGACAAGGCTGATCAACAGAAGTATGGAGATATCATCTTTGATTTCAGTTACTTTAAGGTAATCTCTTCCGTTGTTAAACTTCTCTGTAACGCATTGTTGTCCTGGTAGAACATAAGGCTTACAAAATCGATTGACTGTTGTGTGACTAACACGCTTCCGAATTGACTGCAGTGACTTGTTATTGCTACAGTCCCTCTGTACTCAGCACTGGTGAGGCCTCACCTCGAGTACTGTGCTCAGTCCCTACAAGAAAGACATTGGGGTCCTGGAGTGTGTCCAGAGAAGGGCAACAAAACTCTGAAGGGTCTGAAGCACAAATCTTATGGGGAGCGATGGAGGGAACTGGGATTGTTCAGTCATAAAAGAGGAGGCTCAGGGGAGACCTTGCTGCTGTCTACAACTGCCTGAAAGGAGACTGTGATGAGGTGGGAGTCGTCCTCCCGTTAACAGTGATAGGCCGAGAGGTTTTTGATAGGCTCATGTTGCACCAGTGAAGGTTCAAGTTGAATATTAGGAAAGAATTCTTCCTAGAAAGCGTGGTCAGGTATTGGCACAGGCTGCCCAGGGAGGTGGTGGAGTCACTGTCCCTGGAGGTTTTGAAGAACAAGGTAGATGTGGTACCGAGAACATCGTTAAGTGGGCATGGTGGTGATGGGTTGATGGTTGGAGTAGATGACCTTTGTGGTCTTCTCTTCTGTGACTTGCTATTTGCTTTGTATTTACCAAAAGTTTACCAAACTGAGGTAGTAGCTGGGATATACTTGCATACAAACACTCCAGTTTTGGACTGTCCCGCCTTTTGTGCAGTTTTGGTTATGCTTAGCCTCATCTTACTTAATTTTGGTGAGCAGGAAGAGTCAGGTGAGTGTTCTGTTCTCAAGCACCTGGGCAGAATAGAATTATAACCAGTACCCACACAGAGAGTTTTAGTGCTAGAAGGGAGTTACAATTTTATGCATATATGTCTTTCAGAATGTATGATGAGTCATCTGGCCTGTGAGTTTTGGCAAATATTGGTTGTATACGACTTGAGTTGTGGGTTTTCTTCTCATATATTATTCCTGAAGTAACTTTAAATGTTGCTTTCACCTCCAGGTTCTGAGCCTGTACCATGGGTTGGGTTTTCTGGAGCAGTACTGTGGGCAGTATGCCCATCTTCCTTTGGTTATCTGTAGCTTTTCCTTTGCAGCTGTGAAGGCTGCTTCATGTTTTCCTGTTGAACAGTACTGTGATTGTGCACTCACTGGAATTGCCACGTGTGCTGAATCAACAAATAAAGAGTAGTGAGCGCGAGAAGTCCTTGTTTTCCTTACATCTTGCAAAAAGCTTAATCCATCTGTCATTCTCCAGTATGATTTAGAAGGAGCTACAGAGACAGTGTAGTTTGACTCTAGCTGGTTTGTACATTAAAATACATGTTAGTAATACAGCAATAGTGGGGAGGAGAACTGATAAGAGCTGTAAACTCTGGGCACTGGCTGGGAGCCTCAGATGCTGAAAACCTGAAGCACAAATGATTTTGCAGATACCTTTAGATGTGTTTGTTAGAATACTTTTTTTTAAGTATTTTTATTTTTCAACAATTACTCAAAAATTTAAAAGCAGATAGGTATGGTTGGTAAGAAATAGAATTATCACGGAAACCAGAAGATTTTTGAATGTTAAGGAAGCAAAGCAGCACTGCTGCTTTTCAGAGCGATTGCACCAAGACTTCAAATGCATCACTGTTACCCAAAGCATTAGCCATCTTTTTCCACTGCTCACATAGAAGAAATCGTATCTGAAGTCATGGTAAAAAAGTGTAAAAATTCCTCTTTATGGAATATATTTTCAATCATAAAGTAGTTTGGAAAACTGCAAGTTCTTGTTTTAGTATGAAAGGTCAGTTTTGTTGTAACTGTCACTCTGGCAGTTGTTTATTTTGTGTCGTAGTGAAAAGAGTTCTGGACACAGTCAAACATCTCTAAACATACATGTCTTTTTGTAGGGGCCTGAGGCGTGTGAAGGCAAACTGGAAGCGAAACCAGAGTTACTGGATTTAGATGAAGAATTTCGTGAAAACAACATTGAAATTTTGACAAGATTTTATCTAGCTTTTCAGAGTGTACATAAATACATCGTAGACTTAAACAGGTAGAGTATCGTAAACGCATGTGGACTTTCTTAAAGACTAGATTTTTTTGGTCTTGCAAAACAACATACCAGATCCTGGTGGGTTTGTTTCTGGTTTTGGGTATTTTCTTTAGCTTTCATTGTCATTATTTTCCTAAACTTAATTCTTCTGTGGAGTTGCCTTAAATTTACTACACCTGCCTGCAAATGCAGTAGGAAAAGTTCATGTGATAAGAAAAAATTCCAGAGAACCTTAAATCTAAGGTTTGCTTTTGTTATTGGTTTTGTATGAAACTATTGGTGATAACACATAATTTTACTGGAAAGCCCTTTGCTAAGCAGAAATGTTCAGATCATCATCCAGATGAACATTCTCTGTTTCTAGCTTCACCTTTCAAATTGCAGTTGACATAAATTTAACATGTCTCTAGGGGGTATTTTTGGGATAACTTGGAAAATATGATATTTCTGCTGTATTTTGCACTCAGGGAGGAGCTTTTCCTTCTCAGTACTTTATTCGCAGGCTGTTAGCCTCCCATATGATTATTAAGAGGATGTTAGCTGTAAGTTATGGAGTCCAGTTCACCTAGAGCATCTAGAAATGAGAGGAGTATTTTGCCAACTGGTTGGAGTTCCATCCAGCCTCTCATTTTGTACTTTGCTGCTGCTTGTACTACTGCAGGAGGTGTTCTGTTGTCTCTGTTGACTTTCAGAGGAATTTGGTCAATTGAGATCTGAGGAGACATATTTTGAGAGTAAAATAGTCAATTACCAACTCTTTGTCATTGTTCCTAGATATTTAGATGACCTCAATGAAGGAATTTACATTCAGCAAACGTTAGAAACAGTCCTCCTTAATGAAGATGGAAAACAACTTTTAGTAAGTATTCAAGAATGTTGTGATAGTAGAAAATGAACTGATAAGTGCAAAACAAAAGGAAAATTACAATTCACCAAGAACACTGTAATGTTGTGACTTGCTTTGAGGAGGACAACAACCAGAAGTCTACAGCCTGCTGTTTCTCACATTGTATTGACTGAATAGTTTTCTGTTAGTTTGTCAGCACTTGTTTGTCTTTTAATGTTCCTTCAACTCGTATGTCCTTCATTCTTGCTTTTCCCAAACAGTGTGAAGCACTCTATCTGTATGGAGTCATGCTACTGGTCATTGACCAGAAAATTGAAGGAGAAGTCAGAGAAAGAATGTTGGTTTCCTATTACAGATACAGGTAACCTAGTTCGGTGTTCAAAAGTACTCACAGCTGAAAGAATGTAATATGGTTTACTCAGTTCACTGAGTTATTGCATTAAGATAAATGGAAATATTTGCACTTGTTTGATTGTTCAGATAGACTGATAATTCTGCAGAGCTCACTGGTTATCAGCAGAGCTCATTGCATTAGCTGTTGTTACGGGTCTCACTGCAAAACTGGAGCAAGGGATTTGAAGTCCAGTGGCAAACTTTCAGCTTAAGCTATAGCACCACAAACGTGTGCTGAGGTGAGAAGCTCTGAATATCTATATGGCAAATGCACTGCAAGTCAGACTTCTTGCAGTTACAATGCTGGATAAGTTGAATCAAATATGAGATTTCCAGAGTGGACTGACAGCATCATTATATGACAGGTAGAATCTTAAAGGTTTTAAGTGAAAATCCTTTCACACATAATATAACTAGAAAATGGACTATGGTGTGCCTGTGCTGCTTTGCATGCATTTATACTTCTCAATATATAATGGGATTTCAATCTGAACATGTATCGGTGTCCTTCTATAGTATGGTGAGAATTGCATTCATGGGGTAAACGTCCAAAAATGCCCCAGACCTTAATACTGAAGCTAGGTTGGATGGGGCTGTGGGCAGCTGGAACGGGTGGGTGGCAGCCTTGCACACAGCAGGGAGGTTGGATCTCGATGATCTTGAAGATCCCTTCCAACCTCAGCGATTCTGTGATCTGATCATTTTTCTTAGAGGAAGAACATAGCTACAAGGGAAGTGGAAGGAGGAAATGATGAGGTCACACAGCTGAGTTTTCTTTCCTTCCTTTTGTAAAACAGTGCTGCCCGATCCTCTGCGGATTCCAATTTAGATGATATCTGTAAGTTGCTTCGGAGCACTGGATACTCAAGCCAACCTGGAGCTAAAAGACCTCCAAACTACCCTGAGAGTTACTTCAGCAGGGTGCCCATAAGTGAAACGTTCATCAGCATGGTTGTTGGCCGCTTGCGGTCAGACGACATTTATAATCAGGTAAGCTACTGTGAGATAAGAGGGATCTAAAACTGAATGCCAAATACTGTCTTATTATTGTAACCTGTAATAGTTAGCAGACATGTCCACAGTCAACTTCTGTATTCTGTAGAATATGTCTGGTAAATACACTGTGTGTATAAGCATGTCCAGCTTACCTGCATATCCTCCTTGTATTGTAGTATGCTATATGCTGTATGTGTATTGATAGATAGACACTACCTTTTAAACTGATTCATGATACTTGCAAGTGGTTTCTGTTGCATTATATTATGTTCTCTTTTATTCTGGTCTCTGTTCCCAGGTTTCTGCATATCCATTACCAGAACACCGCAGCACTGCCCTGGCTACTCAGGCTGCTATGCTTTATGTGATACTGTATTTTGATGCTTCTATTCTTCACACACAGCAAGCGAAAATGAGAGAGATAGTGGATAAATACTTTCCTGATAATTGGGTAAAACTTTATTTTGTTTTAAATCTTTTCTCTGGGTTTAATGTTATAGAAGCAACGTACTTAATTTTTACAGTATGCTTTCCAAAAAAAGACACCACCACCAAACTGGTGTTCTCTGTGCATCTGTTCAGATTCTTTTCTGGAGCAATCTTACTTTGTTCAGAAGAAGGCACTCTGAGTCAGTCCTTCTGGGTAAGCAAGGACAGCTGCTCTTTAAATATAACAGTTATTGTTGTAAATGCTTAAATCAGCTGTATTCTGCTACCATCATGGTAAAGTGCTTCATAGAAAAATGAAGACTGGAAGGTGCATGAGGGCATCTTCTAGTTCAGCCACCTTCTCAAAGCGGGGCTAACTTCAGATTTAAATCAGGTTATTCCTGGGCATGTCCAGTAGCATTTTGAATATATCTGAACAGAAGATTCTGCAGCATTCTGCACCTGTGGCTGTGCCAAATCACTCTCCTTGTGAGAAATTTCTCTTTCCTTTTGTTCAGCTGGAGTTTCTCTTCTAGCTTGTGATGATTGCCCCTTGACTTTTTCCATTGTACCTCTGATCTGCATCTGGCTCTGTCTTACCTATAGCTTCTATTTCAGCAGTGGAAGCCTGCAGTCAGACCTCTTAAACTGTCTTTTCTCTAATTCAAGTAAACCCAGCTCCCTCAGTCTCTGCTTCCATAGTGAGATGGGAATCACCAGATTGAGTTCCACTCAATTCGTTCTAGTTTGCCCATGCCTATCATGTACTGAAGGGCTCAAATACAGACACGTTACTCTAAATGGGACCTCATGAGGACTGATGAGAGAGGAGTGGTCACTTCCCTCAATCCACTGGCCACAATCTGAATGGCGTAATCTACTGTGTAATTACTCTTTATTTTCACCAGGCTGTATGTCTGATTCATATTCAGTATGTCTACCAGGTTGTTTAGGTCCTGTTCTAAAGAATTCTTACAAGGATTATACATAATGATAGAAGGAACCATCATATTGCTTTCTGAACTGACTAAGCCTCCAATGAACTTGGCTTCATGTCGTTTCTTCTTACTTTGCAGCAAAGAATATGGCTATCGAAAAGCCATCTGTTCTTCATGCCTTTAACATATCACTTTCTAACACTTCTTGTTTTCTGCTTAGGTTATTAGCATCTACATGGGAATCACTGTAAATCTAGCAGAAGCATGGGAGCCCTACAAAGCTGCTAAAACTGCCCTCAACTACACACTGGATATTGCGAATGTAAAAGAGCAGGTACGTAAACCAGATTTCAGTATTTTTAGCAAGATTTCAGTCTGTGTAATAATTTCAAATATCTATTTTTTTTTTTTCTCACGTATAGAGTTGTTTGAATTTTATTCAAGTAGAATACTTTGAGTAACTTTTCATATATAATGAGGTTAAAAATACTTTGGAGTCTCATTCTGGTCCTCCTAGCACTGCTTGTTTCACTTCCTCTTGTGGTATTTAGTTCCCTTCACAGTTTCAAGGTTGTGACTCGACAGAATAGTTGCTGGTATTCATCACGGCATTGTTCAGTATTAGCATATCTTAAGCTAACTGTAGTGTTCTTTTTTTCTTAAGTAACTGTTTTAGAATCTATGTGTTTATGTTGGTAATGTGGCACACAGCTAGATATGTAGATGATGGGTCCCAAGCCTGTATTAGGAATGAGAACACTTTTCTGCTCTTGTCCCCGTTAAGTTCTTAGAAGCCCCAGCCACGATGTACATAGTGTGTTCCTTTAGAGACAAGGATTATACTGATGCAAACATTTTATGTTCTAAGGCAAACAGGTATGCTGCAGTCACTGAGCGAGTGCACGCTCAGGTGCA
>PPHD01028036.1:0-11000 GCA_002909625.1 Bambusicola thoracicus
GATGATTCTTGCTGCCCTTCATTCTGATGTGCAGTAGGGAAAGCTGCACAGGAGTGTGGGAGTAAACTCTTTGAAAGGGTAGATAACAGCAGGACAAGGGGGAACGGTTTTAAGTTGAAAGAGGGAAGATGTAAGTTGGATGTTAGGGGGAAGTTCTTTAGCAGGAGAGTGGTGTGGTGCTGGAACAGGCTGCCCAGAGAGGTTGTGGATGCCCCGTCCCTGGAGGTGTTCAAGGCCAGGTTGGACGAGGCCCTGGGCAACCTGGTCTAGTAAAAGGGGAGGTTGGTGGCCCTGCCCGGCAGGGAGGTTGGAAATTCATGATCCTTGAGGTCCCTTCCAACCCAGGCCATTCTGTGATTCTGTGAAAGCAAGAGGGATTTCTTGTATCGAATCACAAATTTGCAGCACTTCACTTCAGAAGAAAGGGAACAGCATTAGAGGTAACAAGTAACAACTGTGGGATGTCCGTGACTGAGAAATCTAAGTAGAAAGCGCCCCTACATTACAACATTGGACATCCTGAAATATGACATGGGTTCCTACCAAGGTTTTCAGATACTTTATTATTATTTCTTTATTAGTAGTATTTTTTGTTTAAGGTATTAAGGTATCATACTTGTAATGAGAATGTAATAGAACTTGGAATGTCTTGAAAAGTACCTTAAATGTTCTGTTGGCTCTGTCAGTAAAGTAATATATGCCATATATAGAATAGATATGTTAAAAAAGTGGTCAATTCCAGCTAGAATAACAACAATCTACACTTCATGAGTTTTTATTAATCAGTGTCTTTTTCAAAGTGGTCTGCTTTGTAAGTTTTGCTGGAGCAGAGCCCCAAGAAGCATGTTAAAGTACTGGCTTGGTAAGTGCTCAAGTTAAGTCTGCAGAGGTTGTCTTGCAAACTTTTGCCACAGTGTCAGGGAAAATAGTGACCCCTTTCAGTGCCATGTTCCTTTTCCATCACCTCTACCCTATCAGTACAAAAATGTGGGGCAGCATTGCCAGTAACATCTGCAGAGAAAAAATCCCAACAACTCACACTTCATGAAACATTACAGTGGAAAAGAAAATGTGTTCCATACCACCTTGAGGTTCTGGAGTTAATTCATCATTTAGCATGAGAGACATGGACGCCGCAGACCTCTGCATTGTTTCCACTGTGGAAAACCCTAGACTTTGCAGTCTTGTACTACAGAAAGCCATATGATCATACAGCAGTCTGTATATTTTTCCTTGTTTATTTACCAAGTATTTGTTACCTACTTAAAAACAAGCAAAGAAATAAGGAAAAAGACTGGGCATTTATTTTACAGAGAACCATTAAGATAATGTCTCACCAAAGACAGGGTATGCTTCTAAGTTTCCAGTTGTGCAGTTCAAACAGGCACGTTTTACCATACGTACAGAACAAACCATGGATCAACACCTGAACTATGGAAGATAATTATTTCACTGGCACCTTTGTGCTTGTAGCTGCGCATAAGAGAAGCTAGGTTTCACTTGCAATAATTGTGAAAATAAGGCCAAAAAAAACAAACCAAAACAACAACAACAAAAAAACAACACTGAAATGTCTCAGTTACACCCTGGCTTGGTCAGCAACAGGAGGTGAAACAAAGGAACAAGCCACATCAGTTTTGGTCTACTAGACTATATTGTTTATCTCATGGTGTGACAGAACAGTCCTTAAATGTGTATGGAAAACCTACATCATTTCTGAGGATTCTTGAAAAATATACATTCTTCATACACATGATTGTGAAAGAAGGCACAAGTAGATACGCACAAATGGCTCTGAGGCAAAGATCCACTCCCTGCTGCAGAGACTGGGTGAGAGCTTGTGTATGACGTCTGACAGCAGAGTTTCTGCTGCTTGGGTTGTTCTTGACAGTAACGTTTTAGCTGACTTTTGCACCTAGTAGACTGCAAAATCTCCTCTTTTCCAGATAAAACCACTCTCTTGCATTGTTTCTCCATAGCTTTTCCTTTTTTTCTTTTTCTTTTTTTTTTTTTAAATTTCACTTCAGTTTTAATTCTAGTACAAAATTCCACACTTACAAATGGAATACCACCTGCCAACAAGCCCCACCTCTGTTTTCTGTAACATTTTTCAGTGTTTCCCCTTCCCCTCTCTGCTGTGTAGCTCAGGCACACTTTAGGTAATGAAGATTTACTGGCATCCTGAAACTGGTGATTCAGATCTTTTCAGATATTTATCACTAAGACTTACAACAGTGTCAAGAGTTTTTGAATAGCTCCTCTCACTAAGACTCTTTGTGCAGTGAATAATCTCCTTTAAGAGTCTGGGGCGTTGTGGCAGTTACCTGACAACTGAGTAGCTGTAGCAGTATTCAAAGCATATATGAAGTCATCTCGTTCAATTAGGGTACCAAGCAGTAGCTCAGAATTTAATGTGAGTTCAGAGTGTACACTGGGGATTGGCTGGGAAAATGTGGTTTGGAGAAGTCCACAGACAGGAGGAATATAAGGAAGTTCCAAAAACAAGCAGCAGTTGGTGTCCAAAGAAGTCTATGTCTTTCTGAAAGAATAAAAGATGGGCAACTCTCTTGACCACATCATAACCATTGGCTACAAAAACTCAGAATTTTTGTAATTGAATTATGGGCGCTCAAAGATCTGGGAATTTAGACTGAATTATCCAAACCTTGGGCACCTAAAGGTAGGCAAATCCTCTTCCTTCCTGCAAACAGTCATTCCCAGGAGAAGAAGCACGTCTTTAATTCTACAGGGTTCTATAAAACCTCTATTCTCTCAGTCATAATAGAAATGAACCTTTTTCATTAGTACTAGAGCTCTGCTCAAATGTGATTATAATCACTTCATATCAATGTAGAGCTCAGTCGAGTGAGATAACTCACAAAAGATAACCACATACTTTTGAGTACAGATCTGAACAAATGAGCTGCAATATGAAGACTCCTTTGAATTTCAGTGGGAATGTAATTTCACCCTTTGTTCTTTCTACAGTCAGATTCCTTTAAAAATGCCTCTTAGAAGAAAAAACGTACCTTTTTGTTCCAGATATGTTTGCTGAGAGAAGTGTATTTCAATATTTGAAATCATCTCCTTAAATTGTCCAGAATGTTTCCCACCTGGTTATCCCCACTGAAATGAATGGGCCTCCTTGTAGAGTCGAATCCCTCTCTTGTCTGAGTAAGTCTGGCAGATCTCAGAAAAGTTATTTGTGGACTAATAACATACACCTGAAGGTTTAGCTCAAAGAAACCTTCTTGCTGAGTTACAGATTCTCAGACGTCATTGTTTATGACTGAAAAGCTGACGTACACTTGGGAGTCCGGTCTCCAATTTGGACTTAAGTTTCTACAGGTTTAAGGAATTATTATTTTTTTATGAAGCACAGTAATTAATGCTGCCCGTTCTACATATGTAAATGTAGCTATCACTCTGTCTATGACGGAGTGTCCCATTCACTACTTCAGTTGTAGAACAATAGAAACCTGAAAATGACTGTGCTTATTGTTTTTGAAACAATGAAAAACTGTGGTAGGTACATTTTACAGCCATGTCATAAAATATATCTGAGTAAGAACACATGCTTTTTTGATCATTAGGGTTTTTCCAATTGGATGAGCCAAACTGCACAGTCCCGTAGAATTTACTTTGATTTCTATAATGAATCACTAAAGCAATCCCACAAGGCTATCCAGTGCCATAAAAGATTAACTATTTCCTAGTACAGAGAGTCATGTTTATGGAGATATGCCAGTAAATTCTCTAATTCAGACTAGCAGAAAAGTACTTCTGACTATATAGTAGATACTGACTCAAATTTGAACTGATGACTTCGTGACACAAAGCTGTATGGTTGAAATTTCAATCAGACATCCACACATCACTGTAGATTTTGGGAAACCTAGAAAAAGTAATATGGGGACACCAAAAACTGAGCTGGAACAGGCTGCTGGACTCATTTACACATTTTGCCAGAAAGGTAAAATTATTCCATTTTGAAGCAGTTAGTAGAAATCTTCTTTATTGCTAGGAAAATGAAAAATATTCTCCCTTGCTCATATATCCACTGTGGCTTTTGCTAATAAAATCTGTTCTTGTGAGTTAATGGAATTCTACAGAATCACTCACGATACCTTTAGCCTGTACCTTGAGAGGAATATTGTAAGTGAATTTTACCACTTCGTAGATTTTTTTCTAGAGGCAGCTAAGCTTTCCAAATTACCATTCACCTCTGTCACTACCGCGAGATTATTATTCTGAGTTTTCCATCTCCAAAGAGGCTGTGTGATGAGAACAATGTTCCCTGTGAGGAGGGATAACACAGATTAACAGCGGCTTTGAAAATTGGAAGCGGGTAAAGAAAAGGAAGATAGATAAGTATGGCAATTGTCAGAGTAGCAGTGTATTTTCTACTTGATTTTTTTAATTGTTTTGTTTAAGTCATGGAGTGGGTACATTTAATGTTACCACAAAGAAGATAGTTTTTAGCAGTCCCACTGCATGGTGTTTTCCCAGATAAAACTACAGGCTAAGATGTGTCAGCTTAAACTTCAGTGACAAAGGTTTGACTTCAGACACTTTATTCTCTGCCTGTTGGGACCTCTGTACCACTGCAGCAGGCCAGCCCACATCCATGTGACAGCTCATATATGCATTTGTTCACAGTATGCTGCTCCTGGTTGAGCTTAAGGAACCACACGTATTTAACTAAAATGTGCTGCTGCTGAAACAGAAAATACCTTTGTGACTGTTGATAGTCCAGCATAGTCTGGCAGTGTTGGATCTGAATTCCATTCCCATCAGTGACATTATTTTTCAGGAACTTGATGTATCATAGCTCCATTTTTCATCTGAAGTATTAATATTGACTTAGTAAAGTACATGAAGAGAGTAGCTGATTTATCATTCAGCCAATTTCTCTATTTATACATACCTCCAGGTTCTATTTTCAGACTGCCCTTTCAGTGTCAGTAAAAACTTACATATTTCTCCTAAAATTTTGGGTACTAAATGAGGGACGTGGCCTTTATTCTGTGTTTGGCATACATATTTCTGAAGATACTACAAAACAAATGTGTTAGATTTAACTAAGGGCTTGTTGCACTTTTTCTTGAAGTCAAGGTTCTGAGTAAATGGGAAATTGCAATTAGTCTAATTCACCAAACAAGTGTCTGTCTGACTGATATAAATACTCAGTGGAAGCTGGGACTCATGCAGGGAGATGTTTTCGTGTCCTGCTTAGTATAAAATGGAAGGACAAGGTCTGAGCTGAGCATTTCTGTATTCCTGCAGGAGCACGGATTCACGGGAAACTAGGACAACCCTAGCTGAAGGAAAGTCAGCATTCCACTCTGAAAATGGTAATCATGGCCTTATATTGACCTTTTATTTTTTTTCCTTTCATTAAAAGGCAAAATGTTATGGTTCGAGTGCTGCAAAAAGGTCAGTGAATTATTTTGCTGTTTTGCTTGCAGGATCATTGTTTAAAAATATGCAATATTAGGAAATAGTAAAGCCTCAGATATTTATGAGGTGGTTGATATGTAATTATGATTTCATTTTTGAAAGAAACACTGTCTACAGTTCAGCAGACTTAGGCTCAACCTCCTGCTTGGTTTCAGAATTTTGGTGACCTTGGAGAGACTTACCTGGTGTGGTATCTACAGTCCTCTATGACCCCAGGGGCCTATGATGAGTTATGGTGCTCACTAACAAAACAAAGCAGCTTTGGGCAGGAGGGTGAATTATTGGTCTTTTACAAAGGGGAGTGGTTTTAAACTGAGGCAGGGGAGGTTTAGGTTAGATATGAGGAGGAAGTTTTTCACACAGAGGGTGGTGATGCACTGGAACAGGTTGCCCAAGGAGGTTGTGGATGCCCCATCCCTGGAGGCATTCAAGGCCAGGCTGGATGTGGCTCTGGGCAGCCTGGTCTGTTGGCTGGTGACCCTGCACACAGCAGGGAGCTTGAAACTAGATGATCATTGTAGTCCCTTTCAACCCAGAGCATTCTATGTTTCTCTGATTCCATGATTCTATAATTCTATGGTTCTACGATTCTATGGTTCCATGATTCTTTTTTTCCTTAGAGTGAAAAGGGAAGTCTCCATAGGTGCTAAATGGATAAGCCCATCTTAGGAAGAAGAGGGGGACTACCATAGGGAAATGTTTCTCAGTGCAGCTCTTTGAGCCGACACTGTATGGGGAGGAAGAGGTGCCTCCTTTACTTGGGGCAGTTTTGAAATTTTCTTTAAAAGATGCCAACTATCCAAATTTGGGCCAGAATTCAGATGAAGTAAAAAATTATCTCAAGTTAGCCCTAGTCATTTCAAATGGAACTTATCACCGACATAAAGTCTACGTTTTAATAAAGTGAAAGTAATGGAATATATTTGAAAACGATTTAACAGTCCTTCTCATGGGATCAATTTTAATGAAATACGAGCCAGAAGCAGTAAGGGAAGCCAGTGCTGAGGTGCGCCGAGGAATGTCTTCACACATTACTACAGGAGATAATGCTTGAAAAAATAGCATAAAACAAAAGAAATCCATTGTGCTGGCTTTACTGAGAAAGCAATTAGATTGGCTGGAGATTTTTAGAAACATAACCCTGATTGCTACTGTGTATGCTTTTGCAGCTCACAAATTATTTTCACGTGTTAATAATTGTTTGGGGTGTTTTTTCTTTTTCTACAGTGGTATTATTTATTGTCTGGTAAGCATATAGTTGATTCATTAAATTGTGTAGTCCCCTGCATTTTGACCTTTATCAGTGTCTCTGAATCTGTGGCAAACCATTTTAAAAGAGCAGAAACATATCACAGCCAGCAGCATTACACCAGTATAAATATTTTCTACTGTGCTAATGCTCACTTTCTGGCAGCTTACCAAGAATTTTGCATAGGAATGCACTGAGCTGGAGACCCCTATCTAATAAATTTTATCTGACACACTCAAACATCCACTTTTATTACCATGTCTGATTTTCCCATGCTCATACAATTTAAAGCTACAGCTTCTCCCTTTTCTTCTTTGAAGAAAGAGTAATATTTGCAAACACAATGTCAGAAGTGTGCATTACCATGAACACTTTCATCTGTGGAAGCTTAATACAAAAGTATGTGTACGACATATTCAAAAAAGCACATTCTCTCACTGATTCCACTGTCCTTCCAGGGACACCCCACAAACAGCACAGAGAGGAAAAGCATATTTCTGTGACATGAGTACTATTTGTAGGTTGGGAGTCTTGGATTAAGAGCCTTAACTTCTTGGATTTAAACGTGAAATGCAATGATATTTGTGTCTTTGATAGTTCAGAGGAATTTGCTCCTTCATAACTTTGTCCAGGGTCTAATTGCTGGAGGCAAAATGTAAAATACCTGTAGCATTGCCATGATGAATCGTCAACAGCAGGGGCTGCAGGCCTTTGACCTTACCATGCCTCCCCTCAGCTGGTGCAGGAAGGTGTCCATCTTGCATTGTAGAAGTGAGATCTGCAGAAGAGTGCTGCTCTTCACCATCCTGGCAGTGCACATCTTAGAGGCTGGAAAGGACAATGGGATTCCAGTATTTGAAAGCTGGATTGATACAAATCTATTGCTGGGCCTTCCGGTGGAGGTTAAGAACTGTTCTAGGCAAAAAATGTTTAAAATTTTTCACTCTTCCTGTTCTGGTCAGTAACATTCAGTATTGTCCAATCTTCAAAATGCTACTCAGTCTAAAGCTGTAATAAACATGTTTGAAAGGAGCCTCATCAGAAGAAAGATTTCCACAGTGGCAATTACTTTCACCTGCTTGTCCCAAATGGGAATTCTGCTGAACTCAAGAACATCATGTGTTGACTCCAATGAATTTCATGTTATAGTTCTATGATGTAAATGTGAAGCAAAGCAGAGAAGTGTGTCCGAAATTTTGGAAAATGTCACTTCATCTAGTGCAGAATTATGCTTTTTGAGTGTTGTTTTTTTTTTCGACCAAGATAAATAAAGCTGACCTTTTATTTTTGGGCAAAAGGTAAACGATGAAGAAACTCAGACAATTTGGACATGTAATTTTTTAATTTTTCATAGCAATAACTGTAGAAAAAATAAACACATGAGTGAAAAGAGAGAATTTTTTTCACCTAGAAGTTTGCCTCTAAATAGTCAATTTTGACAAAGCAAAAAATTCCCCCAAAGCCATCTGTGTTATCCTATCAGAAAACATAACTTAAATAGATTTTAGAGAGAAAAAGAACACGTTAGCTAAGTTCACACACAAGCATCTAGGTTTGTTTAGTTTTAAATGCTCCTTTTACATGCTCTCAACTTCAGTGAAAAACAGATATAAGCAGGTATTTGAAAATCTGCTGATTGATCGCTGATTTAAAATATCAGCATAGTGCAATAAAAGCCTGGGAAGAATTTATGCTGATTAGAAAATGCCTGGAAGTCAACCCTGAAATATGATATGGACAAATCCATAAATGAGTGTGCAAATAAAAACCTTTATTCATTCAATTTTTTGAATTTCACTGTAATGTGAGGCTGACATCTTCTCAATAAAGTAGCTAACTTGGATTGGCTACAGTGGGAATCAATTTGTCCAACATCACAGACAAAAATCTCTGAAAAGCTCTGACAGAAAGAATTGTGAACTGTTTAAGCCATCATCTTGAACGGACACACTGAGGTGTTGGACTATAAACTGTGAATACTCAAACTGAAGTCAGCTGAGCTGCTCATGCATGGACAGAAGCGGTGCATAAGCATGACAGAATTTATCCTCTGCAAAAAAATATGCAGAATTATCAATTGCTTTGAAGTAATCTACATAAAAACAGAAGGTTTACAAAAGCAAAGTGTTACTCCTGTGGACAATGGATGGTTGTACAAAGCAGGCTGTGTGCAGTGTCTCAGAAAAGGTGATGCCTCCACCACTGGCCTCCCACCCTACCTATGCTCCTTCCTCCAGAGCAGCTGGCTACCATCTTGGGTAGTCTTATCTGCTGTGACTTGTCAAGCCAAAATATTTGTTTAAAAAAGGATCAAATATTCATAGCTCATTTATGCATTCTTTTAAAAGGAGAAATGAGGCTTGTCATGGTAGATAAATGCCAAAGTATGTGTGAGGAGAGAAAAGGAAGGGAAAGGAAGGGGGAGAGAATTTTTTTAACATGCAGTATTTATATTTTTTTGCTCCTACTGTCTCTCGTCTTCGCTCAGTGTCCAGGGAGGTTTGATGTGATACCCACAGCGTGTGCTCCAAAACAAGGCTGTTCACAGAGCCTTGCCACTGGCTGTTGGTGATTTGTATTTTGTTAAGTTTTATAAGTTATATATGCAGTTATTTCCTTCCAGAAGATGCCAAAACTAAAACCAAATAAGCTTGTCAGTCATCACTTTCATATAAAATCCAGTGTGGAGCATAAAATGAGGATTTCATTAAGTAGGGTTTTGTTGACAGATTGGTTATTTTCTATATGAGAAGACTAACAGGACAGATTTCCATTGGTTCTGGGTCAGTAGGGAGACATTATCACTTTTGCCCCTCATTTCTGCAACAGCACTCCAAATATCTGAGTTTTCTGAATGCAGTGTAGAAATGTGGAAATATGGCAGTTGGTGGCCCTGCCTCTGGTGGGAGCGTTGGAGATTCATGATCCCTGAGGTCCCTTCCAACCTGGGCCATTCTGTGATTCTGTGAAACGCTACATTTGCTTTCTGCTCATCCCAACAACTTCATTCATCTTCGATGTTCACAGTCTTTAGTCTAGAGAGAAAAAAAAAGAAAAAAAAAAAAAAAAAAAAAAAAAAAAAAAAAAGCAGTTCAGCATTGTTAGGGAACTTTTTAAAGTTCTTATTCCAAATCTTTTCCCAAGAAAGAGAACAATTAGGCCAGAAACACTTTGCTCTGTTACTGTAATGAGCACAAAAATAAAATGCTTAGAAACATAATAAACTGGGCATGCAAAAAATGAATTTTGACCTAGCTATGACACATGTAAGTTTTTGAAAGCAAAATACTATATTTTCTCCCTAGCAGGCCCTTTTAATCACATCTCAGACAAACATGTTCATGGGAAAAATGTTCCTGAACCTCTCTTGTGTGTCTCTCTTCGTTTCAGAAGAGATGAAATCCAGTATGAAATCATAAAGGCCTGAAACAATGCATCTGGTGAAACAGGAATCCATGGCATGATCAACGTACATTTTGTTTCTCAAAATATGGGCATTATTAGAGCTGAGATAGCAGAAGCTGCCAAAACTGTGAATGTTCCCTCAGAGATCTTAAAAAATATAGAAATCTAATTTTACAAAAATTCAACAAAAAAATCAGAATGGCAGTTTAATGTTCCAGATGTTAGAGACATTGAACCGAAAAACAGATGCAAGACAAAACGCTTTTCTGAATCTACTGTGTCATTTTGCAATACAAGCTTAATTTACTTAAAACTTTGCCATTGATATCTGTTTTCTCTGGGTATCAGCATCAAGCTGAAAATTAGTTCAGGCCTGGAATTTGTCTAAGTCCTTTCTTAAATGAGGTTAAGAAAAAAGATACGTTTTCCAACAACAACAACTACAACAAAAAGGTTCTGGGTTTTGTTCTTAGTGGTGGTGCGTGTGGTTTTGGTTGTTTTTTTCTTTCTTGAGCCTAAGCTCAGAAAAAATACTTACCATTTGCTAAGGTGATCTCAGAATTTTAGTGTAACTCACCACATTTTCTTGAGCCATAAGCCACTGTAAGCATTGTATTTTCTTTGGACAGATGTAGACCTTAGGAATAAGATTTGCAGCAGGGTCGGTAGAATTTAAGGGCACTTAAATTTACTCTGGTTGCTGTGAATGCCCAGAAGATGCATGCTCAGTTCCCAATAAGAAAGTCCACAGCCTTCCCTCGTGGCCAGGGTTATCTGGAGGCAGTTTCTTTTCCTGTGACTATTATGCCTGACCATGCTAGGGAGGGGGGAGCTGTCATGGGAACATCACACGGTACCCTCAGTATTTGTTGGAAGAAACAAATGG
>PPHD01028037.1:0-10999 GCA_002909625.1 Bambusicola thoracicus
TGAAGGGAGCATATAAACAGGAGGGAGAATGACTATTTACATGGGTTCATAGTGATAGGACAAAGGGGAATGGTTTTAAACTAAGACGGGAGGTTTAGCTTAGATATTAGGAAGAAGTTTTTCACACAGAGGGTGGTGACGCACTGGAACAGGTTGCCCAAAGAGGTTGTGGATGCCCCATCCCTGGAGGCATTCAAGGCCAGGCTGAATGTGGCTCTGGGCAGCCTGGTCTGGTGACTGGTGACCCTGCCCATGGCAGGAGGGTTGAAACTGGATGACTTTTGGCATCCTTTTCAACCCAGGCCATTCTATGATTCTATGATTACATGAAGGTAGTGATAGAAAGGAAATGACTGGAGTATATGGTTAAAAGAGCAATACCTAGAGTAAGAGAAATGACAGAATGAAATCAGGACGATCATAATGGGTGGAAAGCATTTGTGTTTTCCTGCAAGCAAAATGTATTTAGGAAATGGTGGACAAAATAATCAGTGTTATACTTCATGTCAAATTTTTATAAAATGGAACCATCTGTTCTCTCCCTGGACTTCCTGCTGCTCCTTATAGGAAGGTACCTATCTTTCTAATCTCCTACAGAAGAAGCTTGGATGGCTTGATTGTTCTCTCTCAACTGTGAAAATATTGACATTTTTTATGGACTGTCAGTGAGAGCAGTCTTTAGGGTATTTGAGTAACTGTATGGTTGGGTTCAAAACAGCGCTATTTTAGGTAGCAGTATAAAGGTAACTGCTTTGTGTCTGTTTTGTTGGTATGCTGTCTTGGACCCTCAAGCAATTATAGTCAACACATTTCATCAGTCTTCTGGCTTTTAACTGACAGGTGAAAACGTGAAACAAGGTGCTCTCTGGAATGTTGTTATACTTGGATTTTAGGAAATGTGTAAAACGGCACAGTTAATGTAGCAGAAATCACTGTGGGTTTTATAAAATCTTTGTATTTAAAACTGAATGGCTTCTGAAAGTAATTTAAATCAGTGCTGGGTAAGTTAAATCAATATAATCCATTTGGCTTTTTTATGACTCTTATAAAATTCTGTAAGAGAAATTGGTTTGGATGCTCAAGCAGTACTTGAAACCATTATATTTTTTATAGTCTAACGTTTAACTGAATATCTCAACATCTAGTTTTTCTCTAAATATCCTCGTAATTGTAAACTGAGCTTTATATAGTATGCATTAATTACAGAAAAGATTTTCTTTTGTGCATGCATAAATGAAGATTTACTTTTTAAATATCTTTCTTGCCAGTAAAAACTGGAGCAACTCAAAGACCTTCAGATAACATGTATTCTTAAACTCAATGTTTTTGCTGTAGAGTTTAAAGTTCTCTACTTTGTATTTCTACTTTGAAAACAAACTTGTTTTCTATTCTTCAGTTGCAACTCGAGGTAGCATCTTATACTTTCTTATTACTGAGATGAGCATGGTCAATGTGATGTATCAGACTTCACTTCGGCAGTTTTTGGGGCTTTTTGACAGTTCCCTAGCCAGGTAATGTTGCTAACAAGTGTCATTCATACTTATCCGCTCACAGAGGTGGCTGCAGTCCAGTGAAGACTTGTTGTAATCTAATATCAGGAAGAATAGTGTCAGGAATTGTCAGTTTAAATACTTTAGACTTTGTCTGTTAGTTACCAGTGCAAAAAATCTTCAGATAATCTTACAGTCCTTAAAGATTAGCTATTAAATTATTAAGAAACATTATACTATGTAGATTTTCAGTTATGTAGAATGACTTCATAGGAACTCATATATTTTTTTTGTTGCTCTTTCAGTCTGAAAGTTGTTGCTAATTTGCTGTCTGATATTTCAGAATTTAACTATGCCTTTTTCTCTTCTACATAGCTTTCTCTTTAATAAGGTCTATCCAAATTGACGTTCAACTGCAGATCGTTTTTCCAACAGGTCTACCAAAAGCCCTATAACTAGCAAGAGGATTACTAATATTATTGAACATATGACATATGAAGTGTTCAAATATGCAGCCCGAGGATTCTATGAGGAGCACAAATTTCTTTTCACATTATTACTTACTTTGAAGATCGATATACAAAGAAACAGAGTGAAGCATGAAGAATTTCTGACACTTATTAAAGGTTGAAAAAACAGAACAGTTTTAAGTAGAGTGTATATATTATTGCAGAAAATGTATGAGCTGTGGTTGTGTCTCCTAGCCTAGTGCTTCCTTTTGAATGTGAGAAGTCAGTCAAGCAAGGGAATACGTGATTATCATTCTGTTATAGTGACAGACAATTTCATATGGTAGTTCTAATTTATAGGGGCACATAGAATTTTGTTAAGTTTAGCTCTGAGGATCATGGAAATTTAAAAGAAAAATTGATAACCATCATTTCAGCTGATATTTATGCCTGCTGTTCAAATACCACCATGTATGTGGTTTGACTTTGAAAAATAATTATACTAAGCTTTTACTTTATTTGGTAATTGCTTGTGGGCTGACAAGCAAGCATAAAGTAAACAAAAGCAATGCTAACAGTTTAAAAGAATATCTGACTTCTAGCTGAACATGACATGTTCACAGCATTAGTCTTCATGGCATACAAACAGGGTACCTGCAGTGAAAAGTGTGGGGTGGATTCATATTGTTGTTCCAGGGTTTTCCAAGATGCTCCTAGTTTTCTAGGCAACATTTATCTATGGATTATAACTATTAAGTTTTCCATGTGGAATCTTCAGAAAATCTTAATTTCTCAAATATACATTTCTCAGATAACGTTTATTTTCAGGCACACTGTACAAGGACATGTCTAAGTTAATCTTAAAGAAAGAAACAAAGATTAAGGTACAAAAAACCCCAACAAACTAATGTAAGTTAACCATACTGCAGACTGTATTTCACCAAAGTTGGCTTGACTTACAGATGGATAATCCCTGTAACCTCATTTTTATTTGTGTTGCTTTTTTTAAATTTGAGTGGAATTCCAAGGAAGGCAAATATACATACTGAATAAGTTATCACATTATCTACAGCACAAATGTTGAAGAAAAGTATTTGAAACTGAGCTTAACATTTTTCTCTGTAAAGTCAAGCTTACTCAAGAAATTTATTGATGACTACCCTATATTATAAAGTATATCTCCAGACAAGCAGACAGGAAGTCTTGTGAAATTGTCTTGTGGTATCTAGCTTATGTTGTCAAAATTTTCCTCTCCTTTTTCTTTTTTTCTTTCAGGTGGTGCTTCCCTGGACCTTAAAGCTTGTCCTCCCAAGCCAGCTAAATGGATCCTGGATATGACTTGGCTGAATTTGGTGGAGCTTAGTAAACTTAGCCAATTTTCAGATATTCTTGACCGAGTAAGCAAAGGCTTTTTAAAATAGTATGTTGTTTGGGGATGTTTATTTGATAATGATCAAGACATGGAGTGAGAAACTTGTCTGTTTTGTAAACAGAATGAAAATGATGGCTTCAAAGTAATTAGTTTTGGCCCTGACTGCTAAGGAAACAGTATAAAAAGACTTAAAAATAAGAAAACGAAAAGTAGCACAAACAAAACCCACCACCAAACAATCCCCTCCCCCCAAAAACCAAAACAATGACAAAAAAAAAAAAACAAAACAGGCAAAAAATAAACATAAAACAAAACCAACACAGGAAAATTGAAAGAAAGTAGAAACTTTCACACACTATAGTTATACATCTTTCGCTTTGGGATACATCTTTACAACTAGCCATTATCCAATTCACATAGTGTAATTTGACTCTTCTTCCTCAAGTTTGTTAGAATTTCTTGCATCCCTGTCTTGCTTTCTTAAACTGTGTTTTATGATGTTTGTTCCCATGTTTTACTGACTACATGCACCTTGAAGAGCCTTGATGATGCTAAGTGTATAGTAAAGTGGAGTAAGTAAGTTGCAAGTATTATATGTGAATAGTATCTTCTGTACTGTGGGGAGTAGTGTTCTCAAAGCTAACAGCCAAGCTATCTGCTTTCTGATCTTGCTATGTAGTTATTTCATTAGAGGAGAGTACTTAGCAGTAGCCCTTCTTTTCAGAATATGAATTCTTAAAAATGCATTGTTGCACTGTGAAGTTTTGTACTGAAAAGCTGAAAGCTTGTCCTCTCTTTTTTTAATAGCCATACTAAATCTTTGAGTAATGCTGATAAACAAATACTTGTGTGTGGATTAAGCATCTTTACCCTCATTAAAAGCTTGTGAGCTTGCACTGTTTGTTATGTGACTTGTGTTTAATGACAGTGACTCCTTTGTTGGTATAACCACAGATTTCTAGAGCAGAGAGGGAGTGGAAAATCTGGTTTGATAAAGAGAATCCTGAAGAAGAACCAGTTCCTTGTGGCTATGGTCAGTCCCTGGATTGCTTCAGGCATCTTCTTCTTATCAGATCTTTGTGCCCTGACAGAACCATTGCTCAGGTACATTTATATGGCCAGCATAGTGTATCCAGGTGTTAGATAATAGTTAAAGGATTCCAATTCAGTACATTTTCATTTAATACTTAAAACGAATTTTTCTAATGGAACTTTGCACTGAATTTTCTGAAATTTTTCTCAGACAGATAACCTATACATTTTTTACAAGTTCTCAAAATGATTCTGATATATTTTAGTATGGATATGGGATTTCATCTGGAAGCTGATGTGTTTATCCATTTCTGCATTATCAATTCAGACTGTATTCTTAACTATTCTTGCTAATATTACTCACTGGTATTATAGAAGTGTCCTCTTGTTAGGCTGAAATAAATTTTTTTCATTACTGTATGACCGAGGGAAAACATAGCATGAAAGTAATTTAACGGACAAACCAGTTCTTGCATGGAACAATTGTAAGACCAACCTTAGAAAAATCCATATTAATGTCCGTTCAAAATTTTTAATTCCAAATAATCTATTTTGAATAGAGATAAATGTAAAATTAAACCTTAATAGAATAATAAAACCTATTTTTTAAAGTCGGGTTCTAGGAGCCTATTTTTAGTCTTTGTGTTGCTCCAATGCAGAAGAATAAAAATTATGCAACTGCTGATAATTTCAAAGTGATGACTGGTAATTTACTGAAGTCAGAATACATCACTAATGACGTGGTATTCAGTTTATGGATGTAAGCCTTTAGTCATTTAGACTGCAACTGAATTCAAAGAAAGTCTCAGCATTTATTGGCATAGTCAGTAAAAGGCTAAGCAATGCTGTGTAATGAATGTCTTAGACGCATGCAGTGAATCTGAAACTAGTCAAGCAAAATTAGTTCTTCCTCAGTTCTGTTAATGGGGGCAAGATAGCCTTTCATCTTATGATTGTTTTATGGAAACTAATAAATTATCAAATGCTAAATATGTTTTTCTGAGAAGTAACACAGAAGTCTTACATTAAACTAGATATCAAGGAGTCATTCTTTACTGTGAGGGTGGTGAGACAGTGGAACAGGTTGCCCAGTAAGGTTGTGTGTTGTGAGCGCCCCCTCCCTGGAAGCATTCAAGGCCAGGCTGGATGGGGCTTTGAGCTTTTGGTCTAGTGGGTGGTGTCCCTGCCTATAGCAGAGGGTTGGAACTAGATCTTAAAGATCCCTTTCAACCCGAACCATTCTATGATTCTATGATTCTAAGTATTGGGAGATTGCTCTCAGAGACAAGCAATGTATTGGGAAAGCATACAAGAAAGATTATCTGAAGTTGTTTGAAAGAACCTTTTCCGTTTTGTAAAGGAAGAATAATCTAATGTATTTTTTGCAGTAAATAAATAGGGTATAACAGAGGTGGTCTTTACTTACTTCCTCTGGATTTTTCATCATTATTACCATTTATTTTTAATTTGTTTAAGCATAAAGGTGGGAAAGACCTAATGACTTTGAGGCTTATCTTGTATATGTTTCTTAACTTTTCCCTAACATAGTATCACCTTCAAATATTTAAAACCTCTCTATTTGGCAAGGTTATTTTTTTATTAGTCTGTAATATATGTAATATATTATATATATAACAATGCATGGAGCTGTATGCAATAGAATAATTATTTAGTAAGTTTTAAGTGGCTTTATAAAGCTGTGAGAACGCTTTTGATGACAGTGTGGTATGTTAACATATAAAACAGATTAGTTGCATGTTTTTATTTCTGCTATTAAAATGTATATAGTATAACATTCTATATTTTACACATTTTTATATACAGTAAGGCCTACATAAATTTTACAGAATTGTTCTTCAGTACATATAGTAGTTGTATTTACACCGGGAAGAAAATGATATTAAGTGATTATGTAGTATGGTAAGATTTACCCTTTTTAATATAGGCAAGAAAATATGTTGTTGACACTATGGGGGAGAAATACGCAGAAGGAGTCATCTTGGACTTGGAGAAGACATGGGAAGAGTCAGATCCACGTGTACCTCTCATATGCTTTCTTTCCATGGGCTCTGATCCAACAGACTCCATCATTGCTTTGGGAAAAAGGCTGAAGACAGAGACACGTTATGTTTCCATGGGCCAGGGGCAAGAAATCCATGCTCGTAAACTTCTGCAGCAGACAATGGCTCATGTAAGAGACAAATATGACAAATATGTGAATGTTTTTTTGGAAACTTATCAACTAAATCTCTTGACATAAAACAAATATTTTTGTTGTGTAGTTAATGGTGATTTAAGAACCTATATTTATTTGCATAAATACGTGTCCTAAGCAATTGAACTTTCTTTTCACATTCATTTAACCGAACATAATAAACTTCTTGATTTTGTGCAGATATGATTTCTTTGTACAAAGTGGAATTTTTGCTGTCGGTTGTTGACTGATGAGCACATTTGAATTGATCAATTATTTGAATTGATCAATTATTTGAATTGCATGAATTTTAAATGTTCTTCATCAGGCAAAACTGGATGTGGAGAATTTCTTCCTTTAATATCTTTCATAAACACGGAGAGTGCTTATACTTCGTTTTGATTTTATTAAGATAAATTGTCTTTGTTCCTAACCTACATCATAAACAAAGATTGATTTTAGTGCTTTTAGTGTGCAAACACTGTTGATAATATATTGATTCTTCTATTTTATACTAGGGAGGTTGGGCACTTTTGCAGAACTGCCACCTTGGACTTGAGTTTTTGGATGAGTTGATGGACACTATAATAGAGGCAGAAACTGTTCATGAAGGCTTTCGACTGTGGATGACAACTGAAATCCACAAACAGTTCCCCATCAGCCTGCTCCAAATGTGTATTAAGTTTACCAATGAGCCACCACAGGGGCTGAGAGCTGGACTAAAGAGAACATACAGTGGTGAGTGCTGGACAGTTAGCATGTGGTCACTTGAAACAACTATGAGGAACTGATCACAGCAATGTCAGGACACATCTTGATTCTTTGAGCCAGAAATTGTGAAAATTAGAAGGAAGAGAGGATCTGCTGAAGTTCTGATGCCAGAACTATATATATAGCAAAACATGGAAATATTTTTTCTGTTCTCAAATATTGGCTTCTACACAGTTCTGAGTGTTTAAATTGTTAATCTCCTTGTGTATTTTGGCAGAAAAGCAACACATTTTCTTTGCTGGCAATTTGTGCTACTGTTATGAACAGTCTCCAGCATAGGACAGTAATTTTCTCCTGGGTGAGGCAGACAGCCAACTAAATATTCCTAGGACTGATGTTTTAGTGCTGATTTGAAGTACTTTTGAAAATACTATTCCTTCTTATAAAATTCATCTATAACCAATAGGTGTCAGCCAGGATTTGCTAGATGTCAGTGACATGGTGCAGTGGAAACCCATGCTGTATGCTGTAGCTTTTCTACACTCCACTATTCAAGAAAGACGCAAATTTGGATCTCTGGGTTGGAATACACCCTATGAGTTTAACCAAGCTGATTTCAATGCCACTGTGCAGTTCATTCAAAACCACTTGGATGGCACAGATTCCAAGAAGGTAATTCACATTTCTGGGGAAGATGCATTAATGCCTTGAGTATTTTTAATAGCAGAATGTATTACATAGTTTCCGATAACTGAAACTCAAACACAATTTTAAATTATTATTTAACTTACACGAACGTTCAGTATTTCAAATATACATGCTTGCAACACAGGAGGTTTAAATTAGACTTTTAAATCTGTGCATGTAAAATTTCCAAATTAACTTGTATATTTAAACAAAACAGAAACCAAAAACAATGCTCCGAGCCTTCTCCATCTAAAACTTCAGAAGTATAAACCTTAGAAATATAGATCTCCCGTTCAGTGCTAACTATATCAGATAGTTAAAAACGAACCAGTTTTATACTGTTTTGTCTAAATTAGTTTTGAGTAAAAACACTGGCCCTACTTCTCCAAGCTGTGTTGGCAGCATAAAGACACAGACAGTTGCCTTTACAGACAGCATGAAAGTTCTTACTTTCCTCACTTTCATATGTGAGTTGTTGAATAGAGAGAGGTATGTGGCAAATCACTTTGCAATTTACATTTCAAAAGAATCTGAAAACATGATGGGAGTGTAGTTGTATCCCTCTTGCTCAGGTGCCACAACAGCATTTTGAATTAGTTGTCAAAATATTCTATTTTGAGAAATCCTTGAGGGTGTTCTGCAGAAACAATGTTTTAGTAACACAAGTGTAGTAAGAAAATAGTTATCTTCCAAAAGGGGCAGAAATGCAAGATTTAGTGTTTATTGGAAGATCATGCTAAGGGAGATATGAATAAGAGAGAAGAAGATTAGCTAAAGTCAATTCTTTCTGTCTGACTGTAGGGGATTTCCTGGAGTACTGTTTGTTACATGATAGGTGAAATCCAGTATGGTGGCCGTGTGACAGATGACTATGACAAAAGGCTGATGAACACCTTTGTTAAGGTCTGGTTCAGTGAAAAAATGTTCAGTCAAGAATTCTGCTTCTACAAAGGATATGGCATACCCAAATGTACTATGGTGGATCAATACCTTCAGTACATACAGGTTGGTAAATGAAAGCTGCTTAACAGGAAGAAAGTGTTTCCCTTAAGTTTCTCACAAGTTCCCAAGTTCCAGAATCTTGTCTTCTGAGTTTATGTGTTCTGTCTCCATAAGACTCTCTATTGTCTTCTAACTGTCTGCTTATCTGTTAGTGTGAGCAGTAGTTATCGTTATCGTCACATCAATACTGTTTTCTATGATTTACTGGACGGATGTACTGGAAAGGATACAGTTATTAAAGAGTATAGAATGGAGTCCAGATATTGAGTACAATTTCACAGAAACAGTGTTGAGATATGGCATAACAAGCTGACTATTAAAATAGTGTACAGATGTAAAATCTGAATTTATTGTTAACTTTAGTGTGACTTGAACTGTGACATAACAAATAGCTCAAAGCAAGATATTTGCAGTAAGTCTGTTTGAAGAGATCCATTCTCTTAATTGACCTTATATGACTTTTTTGTTCATTTTTTAGAATATAATTAGTATATAAATCTATCTGTAGTTGTGTTCTTTTTATTTTTCACTGTGTAGAGTCTTCCTGCTTATGACACACCAGAGGTATTTGGTTTGCACCCCAATGCTGATATCACTTACGAAAGTAAACTTTCCAAAGATATACTGGACAGCATCCTCAGTATTCAGCCAAAGGACAGCTCTGGTGGAGGAGGTGAAACCCGAGAGACAGTTGTATCCAGGCTAGCTGATGATATGCTGGAAAAGCTTCCTGCTGATTATGTACCATTTGAAGTGAGTTATTGAAATTCTGTCAAACACATTTGCTATATCTTACTTTGTGTGAATTAAAAAAAAAAAAAAAAGAAAGTTATATTGGTTGCTCTAAAAATGTGTTTATACTCATTCATCCAGACTATACTTTAAAAACGTATTTTTTAGTGGCCTGACCAGATACTTAACATCTATAATGAAGTCACTAAGTATGAACTGAAGAGCTTTTTCAAAATATTAAACCGGTTAGTGCTCAAGTTGTCATTTGCACTAGGGAGGGCAGAATGAGTCATTAGTGTTCAGGTAAGCTTGTTGACATTGTAGTAGAGAACTAAGGTGGTGTTACAAGTGTACTTACACTTCTAGAAGTAGTATGACATTAATATATGTATTACTCTGGGATTCTGTTTACAACGTGTAGGTAGTTTTAGGTTGTTTCACTTTTCAGCAGTTTTTTTTTTTTTTTTTTTTTCCCAATAAGTTTAACAAGTGATAGCTTTCATTGTCTGAAGCCTAACATTAGTATCTCAGGACTCATATTTACATGTAATAGCCCATGTAATGATATTTGTAATGGCCACTTAATCCTTCACAGAAATTTTGTTCCTCTGTTTATGTGGAAGATGTGATATCTCTGGAGTTAAGAGATTTCCTAAGGGTAGAAAATACAGGCTTGGGGAGGTGTGGTTGGAAAGCTGCCTGATGCAGAGGGACCTTGGAGTACTGTTGGACAGTCGGCTGAGCCAGCAGTGTGCCCAGGTGGCCAAGAAGGCCAATGGCATCCTGGCTTGTATCAGGAATGGTGTGGTGAGCAGGACTAGGGAAGTCATCCTGCCCCTGTACTCGGCATTGGTGAGGCCTCACCTCGAGTACTATGTTCAGTTTTGGGCACCTCAGTACAAAAAGGACATGGAGGTGCTGGAGCGGGTCCAGAGAAGGGCAACGAGGCTAGTGAAGGGCTTGGAAAATCAGCCCTATGAGGAGAGACTGAAGGAGCTGGGACGGTTTAGACTGGGGAAGAGGAGACTGAGGGGAGATCTTATTACTCTCTTCCAATACCTGAAAGGTGTTTACAGAGAGAGTGGAGTAGGTCTCTTCTCACGGTGACAGGTGACTAGACGAGGGGAAATGGCCTCAAGTTGCGCCAGGGTAAGTTTAGGTTGGATATCAGGAAACACTTCTTTACAGAAAGGGTTGTGAAGCTCTGGAATAGGCTCCCCAGGGAGGTGGTTGAGTCACCATCTGTGGAAGTGTTTAAGAGCCGTTTGGACGTGGTGCTCAGGGACATGATTTAGCAGAGGGTTATTAGAGTTAGGGTACTATGGTTAGG
>PPHD01028039.1:0-10998 GCA_002909625.1 Bambusicola thoracicus
GCAGCGTGGTTGCAGAGCTGGACGGGCAGATGTCGGCTCAGACAGGAGCTCAAATGTGGGCAACAAAAGCACAGGGACAGCCCCGTGCCCAGCGATGACCCCACAGCTTGGGGCCGGGCAGTGCCTGGTGGGCTCTGGTGTTTGCATGGGCACAGCCGGGCTCTGGCATCACGGCTGCTGGGAGATGCCGCTGCTGCAGGGAGTGCCAGAGCCCGAGTGTCACAGCTTTATTCCTTCAGCAGTGCTAAAAGGGAAAAAAAAAAAGAAAGAAAAAAAATCTACATTTTGACAGTGACTCATCATCTCCCATTCTGGAATCTGTGGGGTTGCTACAACCTACACAAGGCAGTTCAGAAAAGCAAAACAATTCTGAATAATAGAGGAGGAAAAAAGTTTGAAAAGGATGGGTAATTTCTGGCACTCTTTGAGGGCTCAGCTTTGGTGTTCTCACGATGGAAGCAATCAGGTAATGTACCAGAGCTGCTTCCCAGGCCACCCCCCAGGTCTCCTTCTCCATCACTGGAGCTCGTTAGGGACCAGAGAGGCCCTACAATGACAGCAACAGTCCTGCAGTAGGGTGGGATGAGGAAAAGGATGGGAGCAGGGACATGAAGACTCCTTGGGTGGAGGGAGGGGGTGAGCTCAGCCACCTCCCGTGAGGCACACGGCAGCCACTGCTGGGCTGGGGCAGCTCTGTGCATTTCGTAGGAAAACATTTCTTGTTTCGACAGCAAATAAACATCGATTTTTATTGTAAAAAGTAATTGACGTTCCTATGATAGCAAAGTGAGGGCTGGAGCAGCCAGAATCCATGTAAATAAGCCACGAGACGGAACGTAATGAGCTTCACTGATTGAGTTTATCCTTTTAAATTAATACAACTGTAGGAATTTGAAAGAACCACCAGCTCAGAGATGATGACAGGGAGAGGCAGGCGGGAGCCGGGGCTGAGTGCTCCTGCAGCACACACACACACACACACACTGGGACAGGATCTGAGCCCATGTCCCCCCGTGGGGCTCCTCCCCACCATTTCTGCTGCCTTTTGCCAGCTTCCCATCCAACTTGTTGCAGCTCACACTCTTTTCTGCCCTTATTTGTGCACAACCTCTGTGTGTCCGCAATACCTTTTTCTCTCTTTTGCTCTTTGCCCTCTTCACGTCCCTGCAGAACAGCGGCTCCGGGGCCGTCCCCAGTGGGAGCCACGAGGTTCAGGGCCACAGTGTCACAGCCCCAGCCGGAGCTGACCCCGGCCCCGCAGCCCATAAGCCTGCAGCAGAGCAGGGAGGAGGAGGCAGGGAGCAGCTGAGCCCTCCTGCAGCACCACATCAAGGCGGAGGGGGACGATGTGTCAGGGAGCAAAGGGCAGAGCTGTAATTGCCTGCACATCACGACTGCGAACTGGGATAACACACCAGAGGGACGGGACCAGCTCATTTATGGGAGTCCATCTGACCCACACAGCATCTCTGAACCCTACGGGGCAATTCGCACGACTAGAATGCCAAAATCAGTGATAAAACCCATCCAGAGGGGGCGAGGTGGGAAAAAACAGGGGTCAGGAGTGCACGGACCTCCTGGGGATCCCCCATGCGAATGAGCGGCCACACGTTTAACCAGAGATAACACAGAGAGGCGGTGGGAGACGCAGCACTCTGTGTCTGCCACAGCCCCAGAGCTGCACCGGAGGACAGATCATAGCGGCGGCTGCTGAAGTGCCTGTTTATAACAAGTAGGAGAGGAAGCTGCGTGACGATAAAAGCAGAATGTTTCGCTCTGCCCGTATTAAAGTGTCCAGTGAATTCCCAGAAACCCATACATGCCAATTTCATAGCACTGAAGCGCGGCCCCTCGCCCAGGGAGCGCTCCTTCGGGCTCTGCGCTGACGGCTGAAAGGGAATGGATCAAGACATTAAGAACTGCTGCTCAGGTCCCGGCAGTCAAGGCTTGATTACACTTCCTATGGGCAAACAGAGTGAAGTTCAGACACCATCGTATATTTGCGGAGCTTTACCGGCCAGTTCACAGGGAAAAAAACAACTATGAGCCCAAGCAGTTAGAATGGACTTAAGCATAAAAGCACAGCTGCGAATAGAGGATGATTTAAGAGTGTTTTACCCCCAAATTTCACAGCTGAGACACGAGGTTGCAGCAGTCGGAAAGCCGCCCGGTTAGTACGCGAACAGCCACGAAAACAAAAGAGCGCCCAACAAAAGGGAGAGAGGGGATCCGCATTCAAATCAGCAGCTCAGAACTGCGGAGCGCTGAGAGAGGACACCAAGAAAGAGCACAGAAACCATCACGACGTCGTTCCCCGGCACGGGGCATGTGGGCGAGCAGGGACCCGGGGCAGGAGGGCTGTGCGGGGAGGCACCAGAAGGGCTCCTCCACCTCTTTCGGAGGGCTATGAGAAGTAAATCACTCCTCAGAGGAGTCAAGCAGTGCAGAACATCAAGGCTAAAAATATGTAAATCGCCACGGAAAGCACTGCCAGAGCTTCAGCGAGGCCAGGAAGATGCCAAAAGGCAATTTAGAATTTCTGAGCTCGCTGCATGAGGCATTAAAAAGGTCACTATTTCTGAAAGAGGGATCTTTACAAATAAACACATTTGCTCAGGACTCGGTGAGTCATGCCGGAGCGGAGCGCAGAGCATTTCCAACCTAATGCTTCTGACAGGCCACGAGCGGGGTGATCTTTTCATGTTTACAGTTCATCGATAGTTTTTACAGCCGCGCAGTCAATCTCCGAAGCACATTTAGCCCGGGAGGAGGCTCGGCAGGCTGTTTTCCTTGCAAAAGTGATATTAAATTTCTTTTTTCTTTCCCTCGTAGCGCCGATTCGAAGCTAAGTACTTCAGCTTCAGATATGGGACTGCCACTCAAACACCTCCTTTTTTTTATTATTATTACACTCCTTCTCACATCTCCCTAACAACAGAAACATTCCAAGATTTCAGCTGAAGCGCTGAAAGCAGCCGTACCCATCCAACCCTGTTTGGTGCAGAGGGCTGCAGCCCCGGGGGGGACGAGCAGTGCTTGGTGAGCAGCACTGCAGCTTTGCTCCCCCTTTACTGGGAGCATCCCACAGGCTGAGCTCCAGGAGTAGGCCTCGCGGTGCCGAGCATAAACCACCTTTTCCTTATGTCCAATCTCAGTCTCCTCTCTTATACTTTGAAACCATTTCCCCTTGTCCTATCCCAACAGAGCCTGCTACAGTTTGTCCCCTTCTTTCTAACAGCCCCCCTTTAGATGCTGAAAGGACACTGAAAGGTGGAAGGTCTGGGTCTTGATTCTTCCCTCGTCTAAGAGATCTCACACCGAGCAGGCACCCCGGGCACAGCACCCCCTGAATCACTGTGTGCTGGCATCACTGATACAACCACCACTGCTGCATCAGAGCCTGAACAGCTGCCAGAGGTTGGGTGACAGCAGCTGGGTGGCACAGGGTGGTCCGGGCTCCCTGCCACAGTGTTGGCACCATGGGGCTGTGCAGGATACGAGGACGTGGCAAAGGTCCTTCAGCACAAGTTAAAATCAGGAACACTTTAATAACAGCACCAGTAATCTCTGCGGGGAGGGGGGTTGCTTGCCCCTTCCCCCTCCCCCTTTACATTTCCAGTCACGAACTAAGAGTAAAAGTACAACGGTGGGACAGTCACCAAATCACCAAACAAACTGGAAGAGCGCGCATCCACCAGGCATGAGCACAGATGTCACCCTCACACACCGCCTTTTGTTTGTGCTGTGCTCAGGCTGAGTCACGCACTGCTCCTTCCCGCACCGCCCTGAGCTGCTGCCCCACTCCTGCCCCAGTGCTCCCCACAGGAGGCGAACTGCTCGATACCAAGTGATGCACGAGGCCCTCCTGCTGCTGGGCTGCAGCCCCTGCCCCTGCCTGCCGCTTGCCCTGCCCTGCACCTGGCGGCCTGACCCCTCTCTCTGCGTGATCAAACACAGTTCCCCATCACCTGACGTGCGGATGGCTGCCGGCAGCCCGACAGCGCCGGGTTTTGTCTGCGGGTTGTGGTGTCAGGAGATAAGGAGCACGCAGTATCTGAGAACACCATCATGCAGCATTACCTGCTCAGCAGCCATAATAATTCCTCCTGCCTCTCTGCACGATGACTGCGAACAAACCCTGATATTTTCAAGCCTGTCAAACGCAGTCAGCCAGTGCGCGAGTGAATTCTGCAAGGGTTAGGGAGGCAAGCACAACCCAGCTGTCATAGCACACATTCCAGCAGGGACCAAAGCCCTGTTGCAATGACAGTCCATCCCCAGGAGCTCCTTTTGGTGCTGAGCACGGGACAGTGCAGCCCCAGCACAAGCAGTGTTGGAGGGAAGGACCCTGTGGCTCTACCATTAACGCTCCTGGTGGCTGAAGCCAGATGTGCCCCTCGATGAACGTGCAGCAGCCTGGGATACGCACCTGTTAGCCATCAGGGCACAAGGTCACTGCAGCTCTGCAGCATTTGTTCCAATCTGTGCTCCTCACACAACTGTTGCACCACTTCCCCCTCTACCCCCAACAGGCCTGCAGCCATCGCCCAGTAATTCTGCTGAAAAAATGCTGTGCCTGAGCATAGTGGTACTGCTGGCACAGTGTGCCTCTGCTTCAGGAAATGACCACGAGGAGTGTTTCTGTACCGTCCATCTCCAATACAACCAGTCCAAAGGACGTTGGACAGCATAAAGCATGGAGTGTTCCCTACTTTGAACTTAATTTGAAAAACACTCCTCTATACCAGATAGTTGGAGGGGAACATAATCATCAAATAAGGAGCTGCACAAAGCACCCAAAGCACCAAGGTTGGGTTCACACCATGAGCAGTGCTTGCGAGGCAATGCCAGAATGTCCCCTCTGCAGAGCTCCAGTGTGCACGAGCATGGAGTGAGGACAGCAGTTGCCACCCTGGCACTGTCACTCCTTATCACAGTGGGTGTCTTCTTAATCAAAGGAACACCTTGGGATGCCCACCGCTGTGCTCCCCGGGGCGAGCCGTGCCTTATTACAGCTGGAGGACTGCACAGCATGATGCGCTCCCCGGGGTGCTCATCCTTCAACAAACAGCCACAACACCGCGTGCAGCACCAGACAGAGGGGAGCCCCAAGGAGGGGATGTGGGGACCTGCAGCCCAGCACCAAACCCCAAGCCAAAATGCAGCCAAGCACAGCTGGAAGAAGTTCTCTTCCATGGGATTTCAGCATATTTATAGAATTTTGAGAGCAATTTCGACCTTCCTGAAAAAAGATGTTAATGTCTATTAACGAAGTGCACCTCGTGTTTATTAAAAATCCATGGTGAGATCCACGTGAACAGTGCCAGAAGCACTGAGCCAGTTGCCCATCACAGCTGTGTCACCTCGTGCGCAGGCACTGCAGAGGGCTGTGGCTGTGCCAGAGGGACTGCACCCCACTAAGCAGAGCTGAGGGGCTGTGCATCCCCCTTAGGACCAACACCAGCGAACTCACCCAGACCTGCTTCCAGCCGCGCATTATGAAAGGCAGAAAGCTCGTGGGAAGAGAAGTGATTCACCAGCAGCCATGTAACCCTGCACTGCGCAGCAATGCTGCTCTCCCGCTGCCTGGCCGGTGCAGCGACACCGGGCACGGAGACCTGGCACCATCATGGTGGCTGCCCCAGCGCTTGGGCTGGCTGCCTCTGTGAGCCATCACCAGTTATTTACGGCCGTAATGGAGACAGTGACCTTGCATGGAAAAAAACAACACTTTGAGCCTCATTCAGATTCAGCCTTCCACCTCTATTAAACAGGAGCAGCTCTCGAGATGACAGACTCTGCACCATGCCTATGCAGCAATAAAACGCCTGCTCCCGAGCTGCTCGCAGCACACATTCACTCCTCACGTGCTGCTCACAGTGATGTGGGAGCTGGCTCCCCACGCTGCCCCAGACGATGGGAGCGGTGTGCTGACAGCTGCTGCGCGTCCCACGAGGTGAGTGCTGCGCCCGCTGTTCCACACACCCATCTCAGAGCAGAGCTGGGGCAGGAGCAGAATGGGATCCTCCAATGACAGCAGGGTATGCTGTGGCCCAGCTCTGGCTAGAAGGGCTCCTACGGCTCTTGGTACAGGCACAGGTGTATGGAGCAGGCCATGGGTCTGGTAGCCTGATTGCCATCTCTATTGGAGGAGCATAATGAATGCTTATGCAATATAACCTTCAACAAGATGACGGGTAGGGATGCTCAAGTCAGAAGTCTGACCTGAGTCCCATGCTCAATGGTTTTGCCCAGCCCAGCTCTGCCCCCAGCCCCAGCTCTGGCCCCAGCACCAGGTGCAAGCCCTGCCCATCCCCACGTACCTGTTTCCTGGGGGCGGGAGGGATGGGGTTAAAACTGCAGCACGTAAATTGTATCAGGGCATAGGCAATGTGCCCTCCTCACCCTCACCCATTGCTGCCATTTGAGGTGCCTCTGTATCTAATTCCTGTTGCACCACTGCAGTTCCCTGTCCCTGCACGGGGGCAGAGGCCATTGCTCCATTCACCCCCAGTGCAGGCAGCACAGCCGAGTGGGGTTGTGAGGACCATGAAGAGGTGTTAAATGGCAGCTGGAGTGTTGGTGAGAACGCATCACATACGCATCCAGACAGAGGAACAGGATGAGCGGCTCTTTAAATACCTGCTGATAATGAATAGCACAAAAATGTGCTCCATCATGGCTGATTGCAATCTCACGGACATTTGCTTGGCGCTTTTAAAAATTAAAGATAATAACTTTCTAACAGAAACAATATTGCTGTCACCTTGGGGAAATTCTCTGCTTGGCCTCGCTCAGAGGGCCGCGAGGCTCCAGGAGCTGCTGGCTGGCCAACAGCAGCTGCTCTCTGCCCACGGCCGCCTTCAGTGTGAGCAGCTCTGCTCTGCAGAGCCAAAAGAAGCTGTGGGCACAGCCAGGGAGAGAGGAGAGCACAGAGCCACCCCTGCAGGTGGGGAACCATGGCAGGAGCTTGCTGCACCCGAGCTACCAACGGAGAGAGGGACTCAAAATTGCAACTAAAAGAGTCCAAAACTGAGACTCCTGCTATTGGAAACAGCAGATATCACATGCACATGGACGATCATACAAGCTAACGGGATCAGTTAAAATAAACCTGCAGGGTTGAGAGTACAAGGAGAAAATCTTCATGTCAGAAGAAAGGAGCTCCCCACCACTGCTGGGTGGCAGTGGTACAGCTGTCAGTCAAGAGCAGAAGGGATCCAATGATTTCTGCACCAGGTACTGCTCTACTGGGAGACAGCAGCTCTGTGCACCGCTAGACACCAGGGAGGATGCTGAACAGCTGCCCTTAAACGTGCACATGGAATTAGTGGGGCTGAAGGACTCCATCCTGGAGGACAGGCTAAGGAGTTTTCTGAAGGTCTAAAAGGGATTTTCATTCATCTTGGCAATCTGGTGAGTTTCTGGAGGACAACAGCTGGCTTTATGGTGAATCTGCCCCTGCAGATCCCCACGAGCAATGGCAGTGGTGGGAGCATGTGGCACCAGGGCTGTGGGAACAGCCCCATGGGGAGCAGAGCTGCATTGCTCCCAGTGCAGTATGGGCTGGGCTGCAAAGGAGGGCATTACTATAACACATTCAGAGCTCCACAAGCTATTTCATGTAGCTGTCCTGAAGAAGTAAAAGAATGGTATTATGCTTTCTTAACCAGATTGTAGAGATTGTGAATTGCCTTCCAGTGGGATGTTTCTATGTGGGACCTGATATTGAAACAGCACTGGGCTACAGCAGCGTCTTCACGGAAAACATTAACGATAACACGAATTAATTGTGGATAAAAGGTGTAAATGGCAGGGAAAAGACCAACAGCAATAGTCAAGAATGACGGAGGAGGGTCAGGTGCTGGGGACAGGTGCGGAGGTGGGCTCAGTTACCCACAGTCATTCTGCAGAGGCATGGCCAAGACTTTGCCTTTGGGAGCTGCAGTTGCCATGCAGGATATGACAGCACAGAAGGGGTGTGGGGAGGTGCCCCGCAGAAGGAAGCACCTACTGGTCAGAATTAAGAGTGCAAGAGGTAGAGCAAGAACCCCTTGAGGTGATACACTGGAGAAGGGACTGAGTTCATTTATTCCCAGCGCTGCAGCTGCGGCGGGGTGGGGATGTGGGAGCGGTGGGGGCAGAGGGGCTGAAATGCAGGAGCGGTGGGTGGGCCCTGGATGAAGGCGAAGGCAGCTCTTTGAATTGCTCAGGGCAGGCAAGTCCCGGCCCTCCCTCTGCTGCCCACTGACAACATCCAAGAGAGCGATTTTTGCTCTTAGCCAAATCCCCCTAAGAAGATGAACAATGCCTAAGAAAAGTTCTCAGAGTTCAGTGGGGAGAAATGGGCTCTGTCATGCGCTGTGGCCCGGCTGCTACCATGGGACATGAGAATTGGTCCAGACAAGAGGGACACCACGCATCCATCCAAGCCCAGGACAAGAAGCCAGCAGGGCACACGGGGGACAGATGAAGAAAGCAGGATGGACAGACAGATGGGACCAGTGGGACACCAAGAGCATTTGCTAGGCAGGAGCTAAGCAGCGCTCGGGGTGCTCCAGCAACACCAAGCACTTCGTTCCCAGTTCCCACAGAGGAGGAAGGGGCAGCTCGCTCCCAGCACTCCCCAGCCCTGCCATCCCCTATCCTCTGCCTCCTGATGCCGGGGAGCCGGCCCCCGCCTGCGGCGCGTAACCCAAACACCGCAATGTGCAGCACGGCAAAGGCTGCGCCAGCACAGCAGCTGTGAGCGCTGCCCGGGCTCTCGCTGTCGAGGCAGCCGCTCATTTGTGTTTGCCGGCGTGGGTGTCTCACACGGCTCTGCTGCGGCTTCATTCAAGATTTATCCGCTCCTGCCATGGGCTCAGCGCAGCCACGTGACACAGCTCCCACGCAGGGCTGTGTGCTGCTGCTGTGGGCTCACAGAGCACCGCGATGCCGCGCACCCGGCGCCGCTTTGGTCATTTCAGTAATCCGCTGCACACACGCAGGCAGGCGAGGAGCGGAGCAACGCTTAATCCCTCTGTCGCAGCGCACGCTAAACCCGTCAGCAGCAGAAATCTCCAGGCCCGGGCGCTCCCCAAAGCGCAGAGCTCTGCTCGGTGCTGCATGCTCCCAGCACCCCAGGGCCGGGTTCACCACCGAGAGAGGCTGACAACGTGCAACGGTCCGTATTCTGCAAGCCAGCCATGGCGAATGCACAGAGGCAGCAGAATGATGAGGCTCTGCCAGCAGGAGGGGCTGCCCTGCCCCTCTGCCCCCCCCCCACTCCCCAACCCTAATGCAGAAATGGCCCCGAGCAGGAGAACATGGCACATGGTGTTCCCAGCCCAGCAATGATGCGTTCCCCAGCGCCAAGGCACCTGGGCTCCATGTGCTGCCCCGACACAGGGTGGGGTGGGACCCCCAAGTGGAACCTCCTTACTCAGATCTCAGCTTGGTGCCCCCTGCCTCCCATGCCACGCTCAGGGTGAGGACCCGTGATTCAGCGCTGAGCCCTTTCCCAAGTGCACTGTGCCCAAGAGACCAGGGTTGCACCGGCTCCTTCCAAAGCAGTGATTTATGGCAGTGAGGGAAACATAAAACATTCACTGAAGAAAACCACAGCCAGCAAAAAATAAGAATTTTGGAAATTACTCATGCTTTCAGTGATCGCATCTCTCACAGCCCTGTCTGCCCCTCCTCTGCTCCCTCAGCCCGAGAGGGGAGACAGATTATCGCCAATTACTTATTATGGAATTAGAACATGATCCAAACCCTCCTTGAATCAATAGGAGAGCTCCGGCTGCCTACAGTGGGCCTAGGGCCGAGCACAGGAGCACGCAGGGTATTTCTGCAGCCATGGCTGTGACTCACCGAGAACTTTCTGAGGCGGCGGGAGCAGCTCGGTGCTATGCTCGCTTGCCCCCATGTCAGCAAATCCTCTCCTGGGGTGGGGGGAGCTCGGCACCCCCAGGGCCTCAGGATGGAGCGCAGCCCGCAGGGCACCAGCTGCTGCCGTTCGTTTTTAAAGTTAGGGTGATCCCATCGGCCATTTTTTGCTGCACAGGTGCCAGCACCTGGGCTCCACTCAGGCTCGCGTTTGAGCACTGCCTGTTGGTTCTCACACTAATCTCAGCCAGGAACTTCGGGCTGACGGCACCCCCGGAGCAGCGGGCAGCGCTGCAGGACGACAGAGGGTGCTGCCGCTGAGGGAGCAGAGCTGCGAGGACGGGCGAGGGGGGAGCCGTGGGGCGCGGTCCCCGAGGGACGCAGGGCCGAGCAGCGGCGGGGCAGCGATAGGAAGCCGTGCCGCTCGGCGGGGAAGGGCCGCCCCCGCTGCCGGGGGGCGGCTGCGGGCGCGGCGCGTTACCCCCAGCGCGAACACGGTGCCCGCAGAGCCCCCGCCGGGAGCGGCTCGGAGATGTGCTCACCGCTCCGTTCCCATTAAAGCAGCCCCGGGGCCCGGAGAGAGAGAGGGACCTGTGGCCGCCCAGCCCCGGCTCCGCCGCTCGGGGTACGCACCGCGGCCGCCCGCAGCCGGCACCGCTTCCCGGCACGGGGGAACCCCCCCCGCCCCGGCACCCCACGTTCCGCGCGCGGGAACCGCCCGCAAAGTTTCCCCCGCCCGCGGCGCGGCACCGCCGAGCGCATCGTCTCCGGGCGGGGGTCCGGACGTGGGGCGGGGGGGGTCCGGGGCACCCCTGCCCTCCCCTGAGCTTCTGGGGCCGGGCCCCGGCGGACGGCCGGGGGCGGTCGGTACCTTCCAGGCAGCACGTCCTCCAGAGCCCCGAGTGGGTCATCACCTCCTCGTTCTTGCGGCTCGTGTCGTTGTCGCCGCCGGACTTAGTCCTGCACACGCCGCGCGAGTAGAGCCAGTAGTCGGTGCCCACGGCGATGGTCATCAGGCTGAAGGCTGCGAAGGCTCCCACCGTGGTGATGAGCATCTGGACGCCTCTGTCACACATCCTCATGCTGCTTCATCCTACGGCGGCGGCTCGCAGGGGAAGGGCCGGCGCC
>PPHD01028040.1:0-10998 GCA_002909625.1 Bambusicola thoracicus
CAGACATCTGGGAAAGCTGTATGCTTACACCCAACAACCATTTACACAAGACTATCCTTAGTATCAGCTTTGATGCTAAATGGTCACTCATGCTGGATATAAGTTCACGGCCACTCTTTCAGGAAACCATTTCTCAGCATCACTCCATACACACGGGCTTCCACTTGAGCTGCTGGCAGCACCCCCCGATTTGAGGATATTACTGAACACCATTCTCTGCACCTGAGCCTTTCCTGCCCCAAGCAGAGCATCTGCAGCTTCTGACAAGAATCTTCTGGAACACACCCATAGAATTACAGAATCGTTATGGTTGGAAAAGACCGCTAAGATCATCGAGTCCAACCATCAACCCCATCACCACCATGCCCATCACTGCTCTGATGAAAACAATGAAGCTGCGGGCATGGCTTCATCTAGAAACTGTCTCTACACATTCTTGGCAGGCTCTTTTGTTTGAATGCAAACTGCAGTGTTCTCTCAGCTGATCTAAGTGTACACCAACAGCAGCTGCCCAAGTCTCACAACAGTCTAAGATCCATGTGATAGGAATAGACCTCAGTGCTTGCTACGAGCTCCCGGTGTTCCCAAGCACACTAGTAGCGAGAAATTGAATGAATGTGGGCCTGCCTTCCTGATACAAACCTCAGCGAGTTGCAGCATCAGCTATCCTGATCCACAGAGACGTTGTGGCTATCCTTACACACCTGCTTCTGGAGCAGTTGAAGTCTCCTATACTACTTTTCACCTCCCACCCAAAAGGGCCGTGGTCCCAATTCATCAGAAGCTCATTTAAATTCACCAGCATACTTCTGGAGCAAGGCATCATAGTGTGTACTAAGCTCTAATTAAATTACCATACAAAACCATTTGCTTATGAATCAATTTTCACATTAAATGTTGCTATACTTTCCTATTTAACTTGTCATGAAGACTTGCAATCTACTGGACTTTTTGTAACTCACCACAGAGCTTAAATTTGCATAAATTTGCCTCAGATAGATACCAGATGTAACACTGCAGTCATTAAAGCTAATTAAATGCCCATTTCAAATCTCCTGGCTTATGAATATGTTTCAACAATCCCTCTGAAGAGTGACATCACAGTATAAAAATTAGGACAACTGTGTTGCAGCCCTCATTCAGTCACATTTCAATGAGAGCATGCTGAGAAAGTAGTTCCATCTCTCTGCATCTCTACTTCAGCTTCATTTTAAATCGCTTTGAAGAAGTACTGAATCAATATTCTCTTTCATATTATGCCACAATTAACAGTCATTTTGTCCTTCTGCCATCCACATCTTGCTTCTTCCCAGCATCATGGCTGCGGCACGGGAAAAGAAGGAAAAAAATCAAAGCACCTCCAGCACTGCCCATCTTACACAGCGTTAACATAAAGTCTCCTGGTGCACTGTGTAGGAGGCAGGTTTCACACTGAACTCAGCATCTCCAGCTGCTGCCATGAGCTAGGAGGAAGGAGAGGGAAGACAAAATAACACTTCCTGTTTAAATGTTAAAAATACATTTGATAAGCTTCACATCTCAGGGCTACCACTGTAACGTAGATAACTGTCTTACTGGAAAGCATGTCCCTTTCCTTTACCCCCCTGCTATCCAACTAAGTGGAATAAGTACTTCCCAACTGCAGTCCACAGAAGCTTACTGAAGCACCCCTACCCAGCAGCCTTAACACAGAAGATACAATGAATACTTGAAAGAACATTTCAAGAACAGGTTTTTGTGCTTTGTTTTGCTCTTTACATATTGATGAACATTCTAGCCTAAAACAACACATTGAGATACCAATTTTTGAACTTTGCTTATTAATGCTCATAGAAACGTGAGCAGTTATTTTTATACGAAGAGAGCACATTGTCAATTTTTAAGAAAACCTTATTTTAACAAGAGAGCCCTGAAAATGCATTTCTGCTTTCACATTTGAGATCCACAACTCCAGGTGTGCAACCACGTCTTCAGTATGGCGCCGCTCTCCTACACCCAGCACCAGAAAAGATATGAGAAGAGAGGAAGAGAGAGTAGCCTGGCACGCACTGCGTACCCTGAGTCATCCTTTGTTTGGTCCTGTGACTACAGGAATATGAATCACTACAGATGACATGCATAAGACAAACTGAGAGCAGGGAATAGGACAGCAAGCTGGAAAGGACGCTGGTTAAAAGAAAAAACAAACAAAAAACCCAAACAAATCCACCACTTAATGCTTGATACATGAATAAGTCCAAGAAGGAAATAACTTCAATGGGATCATACAGTATACCAAAAGGAGAACGTTTGCAATTCCCCAGTAAGAATAATTTAGGGTACTATCAGTTCCCAATTCTCAGCCGTACCATCATGCAGAAGTATCTATCTGGTGTTTATTACTCAAATTTTCCTTCCCTGAGGGGAAGTAGCCCTTAGAAAAGAACAACAACATCAAGCGTGCTGCAAAGGAAGAAAAAAAACCATTTCAGAGCTCAGTGCTTCTCCATGGCTATAAAAACTTCTCACTTCATTAAAAAGTATATTTATGCCTCACAGCATACATACCCTTTTAATAGCATGAACAATATATTCTGTTGAGTGCAGATGTATTCAACTGTGGGAGTTCTTGTACCAATTTGCCTTCTGAGGATGTTGTTGAAGATTTGGGCGACATCCTTTTTGCCCTGTCAAAAACACGAGCAGTTCAACACAGTATTTAAGTCCTCTATTCAAACAGGAATTACACATTATCACCTCATGCGTTCATATTGCCGTGAGTTCTGCACTTCAGTCAGCCTCTGCAGTCTGAGCTTGGATTAAATACTACTTCTTTTCTTTATGCTCATTTGAAATACGTCAAAGTGCCCTAAACTCTACCAGCCAGATGCTCAGCCAGATTGCAGGTTAATTACATGAAGAAATAAAGCCAGTTTAGGTTTCAACTGACATTCTGTGCAGCTTCGGTCTCCTGGACTTGTTTTGTTCTTGTTTGTTGGTTATTTTTGCTAATAACATTCTGGTTTTAAGCTGTGCTCCTTCCTCCAAGTGCACGTCCTCAATATTCCATTACCCCCTCCCTTCTCTGGGAAGGCACAGCGCCACCGTCCATTGTCTGTAAGGCACTTCTGCTTGCAGTGTTAACACTCTAGTTAAAACAGGCACTTTTGGAGGTAAAACAAATAAATAAGAACTACAAAGAGAACCGACCCACTGACCTAAAATACAAGTCTCACATTTTTCAGCAGACACAGTAGCATGAATGAGAGCAAGATGCTGGAATTCAGCAGATTATACACATGATGTTAGCACCAGATACCATAAAAGTAGTTGAAATTACTGTCTTAAATATATATACACTTCTTATTTGCTTCTTCTCAGACATGTCAGAACACAGCTAAGGATGCCAAACGGGTATGGACAAAAAGCTGACTATAAACATAAGCACTTTCTCCATCATTCACATACATCACTTAAAAGCTACATTTCTGCAATTAACTTGCAATCTGAAACTGCCATAAAGACGACTTCAAGGCCATGTCCTGTTAGCTGCAACCCCAAAAAATCCAGGCAAACTTGTGCTACACCTGGACTTGCAAATAATGCTGTTAAGCAACTCCACAGGAAGGATTGCTGATCATTATACACACTAAGACCACACGCAAAGCATTGTTCTTGGCAATCTCTATTTACCCAGTATCATAAATTCCACGTGTCGCATTGTTAGGCTATCAAGCCAAACTCAGGGTACACTTAATTAGCAACCATTTAAAGAACAACAGCAATTACTCAAAACTAGTTCAGCTTTCCAATCAACATAAAGAAGACTGTGCAAGGAAAAAAAAAAAACAAATGCTTGTAACAAATGCAGGAGGGCTCCAGTTGTACAAATGGCATGTTTGTGAATTGCCACGGACCATTTGAGGCACTGTTGTTTTCAGGATATAAGAGTTTGTTTGTAAATGCTTGTTTTCTCAATTACAATTCCATCGCAAGCCAGCCCAAAGCAACACCAGCACTCTTTGTTCTGAAATGAGTAGAGCAGTGTTCCAGACCGCTTTCCTCAACCTCCACATAATATAGTCATCAACTCCCATTCACTAACATTGCCAATTTTGCTCTACGTCTCACAATTTCCTTTGGATTTGGCAGCAAAAACAGCATTTCCTTATTATTCACCTAAGCGAACTGACAGTGGTAGGCGGCAATTCCAAGCCTAGTCATTGTTAAGCAGCATGCACTGCTAAGTGACCTCATGGCTAACAAGGGCAAACAGGCACCGGCCCTTGTGCCAATAGGCACGACTGCAAGAGGTGAGAGTACAACTGTGCTGGCATTGTCCTCCCAGCAGAAGGATTCAGGCTCCCTCATGCAAAAGGCGTTTTTGTTTGCTTCTTTTTTTTTTCCCCATCTCCGTTTCAAACAAAGCACGAACAAAGAATACAATTCTCCAAGGGATGCCATCTCTCCTACGGGCACACGAGCACAGAGCAGTGAGGAGATAACTGCAAACTCCATAACTTTGCTAAGTAGGTGGTTTTGTTCACTGCTCTGCTTGGAAAGAAACTTCCAGGTACAAATATCTTTTTAAACAGGCCTTTATACCCAGCAAGATTCTGACAGTTACAGTTTCTAATTACAAGATTAAAAAACATAATATTTCTGCCTGTGTTTTTGTGGGTTTTTTTTAACCATTCTGTTCACATTTGAATCCACTTGAGATCGTTCACACAGTCTGAGTAAATGGTCCCTTCTCTGTTAGCTCAGCAACCACCAAAGACATCTTCAAGAAGAGCAGAGTTTTGACCAACAAAAAGATGGCATTTCCTTCATCTTCAAATAATTTTAAGCTTTAGAGAGGCAAAGGAAGTACCAAACGCTAAACTCAACCTTCAAGCTTAAGAACCAGCAAGAAATAAAGTTTCTGTCTCTCTCTGTAATAGCAAAGTCATTTCAAATACAGTAAATTCCAAATCATAGAGTTCTGGGATATGAGCACGACATCTGATGACTTTGTCATAGATGGGAAGCTAGTGCGGCTCTGGGACACAGGTGTGTTGACATCAACTCTAAGAAAACAATAGCTGGACGGTCTGCCAGATCCCATCCTTAAAAAGCAGACAAGGCCCAGCCTAGAAAGCAATGTGAATGACTTGTTTCTCAAGGGGAAAAGATAACGTCCTTGTGTAACAAAGTAGCAGAAAGTCTAAAGCAGGAAACTACTTGCAATCTTCTTAAGTCCCCTTAGAATAAAATGAATAGCTCCCTTTAATGAGAGCAAGCTTGTACAAATTGTTATCATTCTTCATCACCAGCAGATAATGAATGTTTCCCTCTCTAAAAACTGAGCTGAGTAAACATGAGGTTGATAAGAATCTGGAGGTCAGCAGAATCCAGATGACGTTTCATGATTTCCTTTCTTTGGCAATTAAAGGCTGTCATATTTCAACACCGTATCTCAACTTTCCCAGGTCTCCTTGCTTACTTAACAACCTGAATGTTTTATGTTTGCTGTAAACATTTGCGTGGGTAGAGGAGAAAAAAATACAACCGTATTGCAATTAAACACAAATCAGAGGCAGTTATGGGTGGGGTGGAGGGGCGAGAGGAAAAGAACAGGGAAGAAAGCTATTACTTGGGGAATGTCATGCTACAATGGGACTTGAAACTGTTCTGCTTGCATCGTGAACAATTTGGTTATGAACAATAGTGTCTTCAAGCAGTGGTATGGCCTTTACGGTCAAGGCAGTGCAGTGTGATACATGGGCTCTGGCTCCTTCCCTGGACAGCCACACAGCTCTCGTGGGTCCTCAGGGAAAACAGAAAAATCCCATTGTATTGCAATTCCTTATAACTAAATAGGGTGATTTCTCTCTATGGAGTTGGGAACTGAATTATTCTATGTGATGTGATGACAAATGTCAGACAGAGGTTTGTATAGAGATACATTTGACTATAAGTGTTGCTATTTTGAAGTAACCAATAAAATACTGTGGTTTTTTAATATATAAACCAAAAAAATAGTAAGAAGAAAGAAAGAGGTTGCATCATTTCTAAAGAGAGAAAAACTGAAGACAGTAAAAGGAGCAGCTTTACCTCAAATACTTGAAATTCTTCAAAAACCTTATGGTCATTTTCTTTGCAAAGTAATTTAATTTAACAAGATGAGAATACAGACATGGCATGCAGTACTGCAGCTTGTGTTCAGTGTGGTATTAGTAAAATAATTAAGGATTATGCCACAATTTTAACAGAATCATAGCATCAGGATCAGTGGTTTATCTACTTCCATTTTGGGCAGATTATATGCCCAAATTCACTGATGTTGTATTCAGTATTTGCTTAATTTTCTAGATAGTTTGGAAGATTTAGTTCCCATTTCTCTTGGCTTTGTCCCGTGCAGAAAACAAAAGCTGTAGTGCAAAAGATGTTTAAAACCAATTGAAGTGACAGGAATTCAGATGCATTCATGTTAACACATACAATAGATGAAATACCAGTCTTCTTACCTCAAAATCAATTAGCTGCAAGTCAGCTACAAGGGTACTAAGGAGACCGCTGTTGTACAGCTCCTGAGCAAGCTGTGCCACAGCTTCTGTTTGTGGCTCTTTTTCATTCGTGCCATATAAGATTTCTTTCATGGCGACAAGGTTTTTTGAGACCTCCTCAGTTGCCTGAAGAAAATAGGGGGGGGAAAGAAATAAGTTAGAATAGAGAATATCATTTGTCTTTGTAACTGCATACTATTATTCTTATCGACTGCACACTTCCATGACAGAGAAAAAGAAATAAATCAGGAAATGACAACCTGTTAAGAAAACAATAGATAATCTTTCTGCAAATAAGGTTGTTATGTGTTATTAAAAAATAACAAGACAAGCAATTTAATTAACAACTTATCAAAAGTAAAATCTCTTCTTTTAAAATGCCTCTAATCTTCCCATTCAAAAATCTCCTCAAGAATAGTTGTCTGGCTCCTTTCACACTGTCACATTTCCATTCCATACAACAGAGGTACACAGGATCAGACTGGAAAACAGGACAGAGGTGTGTGCTTGTCTTGCAAGCTGCCCAGAGAGACACCTGCCCTCCTTCTGCAGATTTTGCACATTGTGGATCTCCTGGTAAATATCACCTTCACACCACAGCCACTATGCATGAATTCTTTCCTTTCCAAAGGAAAACCCAGAAGAGAACCTTACCCAATCTTCAAGTTCTCTCGGTATACAAGAACAAATTGGCAGCTGGACCCACAAAGAGTGGGTCTTCCAAAGAAAACTTTGATACAGGGGACAAATGGAAGCATCAGAAGCTTCCTATTTGAAGTCGAGAAGACATCAAGAGTGACTGCTCACATGGGAAGCCAGTGCAAGGAATGCAGAGATCTCTTAAGTATAAGTAAACAAAATGCACTTCTGAATCTTAAAAATACAGTTATCTTGGAAGGGAGAAGGAAGAACTACTTGAAATATATATGTTTCTATAGCATAGCTTTGGGATAAAACACTGAAAAGTGATTATCACATATAATGTGTTTGCCCATCTTACATTAGTTCTTCACCTGCTTAAAAGGTATGAACAGTCTGTGAGTGGACTCATTTTTGGTAATTAGATGAATCTGACAACAAGGTATGCGTATGCTCCAAAGCATTCATTGGTAGCACGTGGAAAATTAATAAAGGGAAAGAATGAGAACTTTCTGGATATTGTCTGTCTTGTAAGGGACACGTAGGAAGATTTCTCATCTGTGGGTTATATCTAGAGAGACATAAGCATGATCCATGTGCTATTAAAGCTGAAGCCATTCCAGCTTTGCTAGGTATGCAAGTAAGGATCCTGTGACCTTTAAAGAGACTCGAGATCATTTTTTGCTCCTCCACAACTTTCCACTGCACACGGCCTCCATTTTCTCGCTCATTCCCAGTTGTCTGCTCCTTTATCTAAATTCCACAGCATTTTCTGCACGCTGTTAGTAAGACAGCAAGAAGCAAGTGTTCATTTTGAGTGCTTTGACTCATGGCATCCCCTACAGAAGTAGACTGAGAAAGCCAGCTTGCCACATTATGCCACGCAACTGCTCTATTTCTTTATAATTCAGAAGAAATGCATCTTTACTAAGAAAAGAAGAGAAATGTCTGTCAAACACGGAGCTATAGACAGATGCCCTTGAAGCACCGCTACCAAGAAAAGAGAAAGAAGCAACAAAGAATTCTACTGTAGTCTGTACCAATTTAGAAAGCAAGATGGGAGAAGAGGAAATGCTGAGGTTTAGGAGCTGTTTTAAGCAGGACAATGGCAACACTGAGGACATGCCTGCAGCTAGAAGTGCCAGCGCTTGTATCGCTTCTATTGAGCCCAACTCTAACTTCTGGATACACATTAATATAGAAATCTGACATTTTTCTATAGGTATTGTATCAACAACCAACGTTTTTTGATGCACGACAGCTGTAGAAGACCTCATTTCTGTATTCCTTCCATTCCTTCTCTGCAACTCAAAAGGACTGAACATAAACTCTTACTAACTTCTTCTAGAATCTCTCTCCATTCTGCTGCATCCCAAGAGCTATAGCAGATGCACAGTGTGCAGTTAGCTTCACCATTTCACATGCAGAACGGAATGTTGTTAGTTACACCTGAAAATGTAATGCTACAGTAAATATCCAGTCAAGAGTTAGATGAAAAACTAATTTAGAGATTCAAGACAGAAAAGAAAAGGCTCCCTAGCATTGTTTGTCAATGCTACCTAGCATTGCTTGTATGGGCCTCCTAGCATTGCCTCTTAAGATACAGATACCAAAATAATTGCCCAGTGTGCTGCCTTCATTTGGCAGGAAAAAAATATAGAAAATCAAAATGCACACTGAAATTCATCAAAAAAAAAGAAAAAAAACAATAACAAAAACCAACCCAAGATCAAAAGAAAAGTGGAATTAATCATATACATTCGAATGTAACATATAAACAGGGTATGTGTTATATATACAGAATGTGTACTATACAGATTCTCAGTACTGAGGAGGAGCAACCACGGGGCAGAGCCTTAAACAAAAATGCTGTGACATCCATTTAAAATTCAGTGGTGTCAGACAATGAACAATATCTGATGATAAGTCAGACTACAGAACTAAAAAAAGGAAGGGAAGGAAAGGAAACAAAAACTCTGTGTTTCTATCTTCTTGTCAGTGATAGGAAGGCATTACTTAAAAATAAGACTCCATGAAGTCAGCTGTATGACTGCCACTCCAAAATGTGTTGCACGTCTTTACAGCTACAAACCACTGTGGTTTATTCCGTTCTCCAGGGTATTTCATGGATATCCCCAAATGCCTCCTTTAGATTTGTACAGCTGCAGTTTTATGACAAATACTCGTCTTTATTCACAAACCAGTGCTGCTCAGCGGGCTGTAAGCCTATGGCTGCTCTGTCCACATCAAGAATGTGATTACAAAAACTGCACTGCTAATGAAAACGTTCACAAGAAACTGTAACCTACCTGTAGGTTTGAGCCTCAGTTTAGAGATCATTTTGTCTAGCCTAGAAAATTACCAAAAGCAGCAAATACTACTTTAATAACTCCATTTACACGGATTGGACTTTGAAACTCTGACACAAACACAGCATCAGTGCCACTAGTTTAAAGGCAAAAAATGCTTACACCAGTTGTCAGCAGGCATCTGCCACAAAGAGCCCAGTTCCAATAGAAGAGAAGGCTGCTTTTCCACTCCCTACTTCCAACAACTAAAATAAAAGAAGAAAAAAGAATACCAACCACCTTTGCCCCTTCCTGGATCCTTTGAGTTGTTAACCAAAGCCCCCAGCAGTTGGCAAGGAGAAGTACTTAACCTTCAGTTTTCTCTCAACCATGAATTAATGGCACAAATGTGCGTAACAAATCTAAAATTTCACTGCTTTGTATATTTCAGTGTTAGCTCGCTGAATAAAATCTCAATCTACATCTCTGGCACCATGATATTATATTATAATCTGACAGATGGATCATATAAAATAGCACATTGTAGTACTCTGTCCACTGCATTGAGCTGGTTAAATTAGAGACTGTGACTTTCTGAATTTCATTTCAGCCAAAAATCTGTGTTGTTGGGTTTTTTTCCCCTCTTTTTGTAACAGTCAACCTGCATGGGTTAACAGTGTGGCTGACACTATTACCAGAAAGCCAAAACTGAAGCTGTCGTGAGCAGGTTAAGCCAAGGTCAGAGGGTAGGGAAGAACAAGTCTATTACGTGAGTAAATGTTTACCTTCAAGACAGTAAATGTGTGCCACAAATTAAATGAGATGGCAGCATAAAAATAAATGCTAACGTAAGCCAAAGAGGAAGAAGAGATGAGAATAAAATACTAACTAATGGAACAGCTCACAAGTAGGTCCCACTTATAAGATTTCCCCTTTCTGAAGAAGGAAGCAAGGGAAGGAAAACTGGCAGCATTTTTGTTGAACGTTTTTCAGATATAAAGCACTTGTCTTTTCAACTTTCTGAAGTGGCCCTTCAAACAGAATAAAAGATGGCCATCTATTGCCTCTGTCCTACGTAACAAACTGCAGCCATGGTACAGGAGGCACTGTCAGCAGAGAGGCGCAGTTTGGCTTCTGCAGGCACTCTGAATCTCATTTCCAAGGTATGTACTGCAAACCTACATGATGTTTCAAAATGACCTGGAGAATTACCTGGTTAATTTTTCTCCAGTACACACACAGTTCAAAACTATATAGATTAACATGGTACTAGAATTCACTTCTCAAGCTTCATTTTTCTATTTATAAAGCAAAATTTGCAGTATTACGGGGTAGAATGTTTCCTAATTGCATGATGCATCATGACCACTACTGTTGCTTCACATCTTTTTCTTCAATAATTCAAAACTGTAATTAATTACAGCTTTAATTTCTAGGGAATATTATTAATATAATTCTTTTTGACAAATCTGCATTTCCAAGCGTGCTTGGGAACTGTCAGAGCACATCCTCTGCATAACAGAACAGCACTGAGTTGCTGCTGC
>PPHD01028042.1:0-10997 GCA_002909625.1 Bambusicola thoracicus
ATTGGCTAAGCTCAGACCACCGCAGCCAGAGCAGGACTGACAGATGGTTGTGGATGCCCTGTCCCTGGAGGTGCTCAAGGCCAGGTTGGATGGGGCCCTGGGCAGCCTGGTCTAGTATTAAATGGGGAGGTTGGTGGCTCTGCCTGCAGCCGGGGGATTGGAGCTTGATGATCCTTGAGGTCACTTCCAACCCAAGCCATCCTATGATTCTATGACATAGAGGAGAAGGAGCTGTGTCAGCAGAAGCGATTGACCTCCTCCCTTCTGGGGCAAAAGCGTGACAGGAAATTCAGATACAGGCTGATTCATGCTGCCTAAGCCAACAACAGCCTCAGCAACCCTGGAGAACAATTTCTGCTCCCCAGGCTTCTTTTTCTTGGCTTGTACAAGGTGTTTTTAACTTCAAATGTAGGTATCCATCCTAATTAATGATCATTTCACACTGTCTTCAAAAGCCACTGGGTTTTGATGAGCCAACAAACAAAGATGGCTTCATTTTCTTCTCTAGCCACATATTTCCCCTGTCTCCTTAGCACTTAATTGAGTCGGTGAATAATAGTGCGTTCATTCTAACAAGCTGCATAGGAAGGGCAATACCAGCCTGGTCACCAAGAGAACTTCACCATCATTAAGCACTTAGCTAATCTGATCACCAAAAGGGAGAGTGAAACTGCATCAGTACATCCTGGTGCAGCTGATGCCCTGACAGCAAGGCACGCAGCCTTTCTTTGTGGTAGGTATGTCAGCTTTCTCCTTCCCCCAAATCTGTAACAGGGAAACAGACAGTGTCTTATTCTCTCACCTAGCTAAAGGTGTAAATGTTCACCTTCAGAGATGCTTTGGTCAACTCCACCGAAGAGACACTGCTGGCTGCAGAGTAACTTAAGGAACAGAAATCTGTGAACTGACTAGATGCCCCTCCTTATATCACCTCTAAGAAGTTGTGTATTTCAACAGCACTCCAGAAAAAAAAACACAAAAAAACCTGCTGCTATTCTCAGTACAGTAGTTAGACAATGTGTGTGTAGAAACAGCGGATTAATATGTGAATCTCCTCACTGCGCAGACCAGATAAAGTATAGCATGTGAAGTCAACTAGGCGTTAAATGTGTAATGAAGACATCAAGAAGAAGAGGTGCTAAATAACCTTCAGAGCATCTTGATAGATGCTATTGGCCCTTATTAAAATATTTCTAGAGTAGAAAACATACTGTTATGCTTTCTAATGAGGTGCTAAGTTCAGAGAAATAAGCTGAGGGAAGGAAAGCTTTCGACAAGTACTGCTTTTGAATTCTTTTGGCCTTGGAATGTACTAAAGCATTGTACATCTTAAGTGTAAACAGATCCTCCTACATATAACAAAATTGACATCAAGAGGTGCTGAACTTGCTTCCACAGCACTTAAAGCAGCCTTTCAGCCTTTATAAGGATGAAAGGTGTTTTTATCACTAGCTTCAGGCAAGGTCTGAATACCAGACTCTTTGAACGTGGTGGCTTAATGTCAGTTCGAAGATCATAGCAAAACCTGAGCAGTGATTCAACCAAAAATATATATATTTTCAAACACATTCTGGAATCTTTTTTTTTCTGTTCAGTTCAGTTTGTTGAATTGTAACAGAAAATGTGTAAAATTTAATGAGATCTCAGTGATTGAAAGATTGCTTTGTTGATGGTGACAGTTGCACATCTCTTCAATTACATTAAAATACCAGTAACAAAATATGTGACACATCTCTTTGGGAAGCTTAATGGTCTTGTATTATTTCTGTGAACATGTCCCACATTACTCAGCCTGCTTTCTTGCTCAGGAACATGAGTGAATGCCTGACATTGCTTTTCTACTGCCAGCAGAAAGGCTGTTGGCAGGCTTCAGGAGAAGCCACAGATCTACTGACTGTAAAATGATGTGCAGCATTAGCTAACACTGACTCTAAGAAGGTAATTACATAAGACATTATAAAAATGACAGTTAGAATGAAAAAAAACATTTACAGAATAAAGCTTACATATGGGTATCCTGACAGAAGAGGGTGACTGATCTAATTTGTGACTGCTAAGGGAGTCAGAACAGTACTCAAAGTGATGTTGAAAGGTGGTGTAGCCCTGGGGTAGAAAACAAAGTCAGTGACTTTGTTTCTAGTTCGCCTGACTTTGTGTTTTAATTCACCTGCAGAGGAACAAGATAATTTATCTTTTAAGTGTAGAATACACCTTTATATTTTTCCACATGCAAATATATAAATTATCAGACTATAACCACAGACATTTTGAGTCCATTCCATCACTTTGTTTCATAAACACTCTCACTTTCCCTGTGACATGGCAGAAAACCAGCATGGCTGAATGAGGACCTGCTATTAAATCTTGGGGAAAAGAAGGAAAATTATAAGCAGTGGAGACACAGGTAGGTAGCCTAGGAAGAATGCAGGAATGCCACATGGACATACAGAGATGGAATCAGGAAAGCCAAGGTGCAGGAGGAACTAAAGTTGGTGAAGGATCTGAAAAATAACAAGCTTAGATTCTATAGGTAGAGTGGTCAGAAGAGACGGGTAAAGGAAAGTGTATCTCATTGGATAAATGAGAGAGAGAGATGGCTTCAATAGACATGGAAAAGGCTGAGGTACACAACAAGTTCTTTGCCTTTGTCTTTGCTGTCAGTAAGACTTCCCATATCTTTTGTGTCTCTGAACCTCTAAGCAGAACTCCCCATGTGGTGTACTGGAGCACCAGAACAGGAAGGATGTGGAGCTGCTGGAACAGGTCCAGAAGTCAGGACACCAAGATGATCACATGATTGGAGCACCTCTCCTATGAAAATAGGTTGAGGGAGTTGGACTTGTTCAGCTTGGAGAAGAGAAGCTCCCAGAGAGCTCTGAGAGACCTCACTGCATCCTTCTAGTACTGGAAGGGAGCTTACAGGCAGGAAAGGGACAGAATTTTTACACGGTATGACAGAGATAGGATAAGGGGAAATGGCTTTAAACTAAAAGACAGGTAATTTAGGATATATGCTTGGAGGAAATTCTTTACTCAGAATGTGGTGCAGTACTGGCACAGGCTGCCCAGAGAATCTGTGGATATCCCATCCCTGAAGGCATTCAAGGGCCAGTTAGATGGGGCCCTGGGCAGCCTGATTTAGTGAGTGGCAGCCTTGCCCATGGTAGAAGGATTGAAACTAGATGATCTTTAAGGTCCCTTCCAACCCAAGTAATTATTCTGTAATGCAGTATGCTTGGGAAGATAAATTACAGGCAGGAACTGGAGAAGCTAAGTTAACAAACTTAGAGAAAATTATCTCTGAGCCTCACTCATCCACTTCCAACTTAAGAACTAATATGGGACCCCAAAAAAGAGATATGCAACCTTACAATTTCACAAAACAAAGAAAATCTGTTTTGCAGTCTACTTCCCATTCCTAGATCAGCATTTTCATGGGGAATCAATACTCACAATATTCAGAAGCACAGCTGAAAGGAAGTATAGTTTGTTTTCCCATGAATCTGATATCAAATGTAAGAAAGCAAGGTGGTGCACATTTACAGACAGCTCTCTTTTGCACCCCCTCTACATCCTGCCTGGTCATCAAAAGAAAGATAAAGGATGCACATTAGCTAGAAGTGAGAATATAGTCTCTGTTAAAGTACAGCTCATGCTCCATTTAAAAATACATTTTAAAAATAAATAAATCAAAATTTCAGTTTGTTGTAGTTTATTCATCCAGCTAAGCATCTCACATCAACAGGACAACAGATTTTATTTGCATCTCTGGAGGCAGTGTACAGGTGGGTTGAAAAGGATGTATACTCAGCCTTTACATAGTACAGTGCCTGTATTTCTTTTCCATGCCAGAAACCTCTGTGCCAGGCATGCACAGCATGCCAGTCCATCAGAGATCACATTAGCAGTTGTGTCTGGTGCAAGCATTTAGGGAGCTGGGAAAGGACTGTGGTGCTGCAGTGTAACAGGTGGTGCTCCCAGCTCCTGGTGCTGCTGGCCATGGGTCTTGGGACAGAGGGGAAAGCACACATCTGGGGGATGAGCAGACAGATCAGGGCAGCAGTGTTGCAGCTGGTATTGAAGTCTGCCTGATTTAGTCATTGCACTGAGGTGTGGAGGTAACCTGTGAGGACATTGACACCATGTTGGATTGAGGAGCTGAGTGGGGACATGGACCACCCAGGTGAATTGCTGAATTCAAATTTTAGAGCTGCAATGAGCTGTGGAGTATGCATATCCTGTCTGTGTCCACAGTACACACTGGAAGAAGGAAAATGCATCACTGAATCAAGTGTTGTGGACAGTTACATGCCAGCGCTGTAACTGAAGAGCAGGAGGTGACAAAGGATAATGAAAAGTATGTGCAGCATGGCCCATTCACTTTTGTGCCAGCACCGTTCACTGAGCACACATAAAAAACAGAGCAGCCCCTTGCTAGCTGCTTGGTTTCTCCCTCCTCTTCCGTGGAGGAAGACTGCTACCTGCGGAGGGCACAAGCACATGCCTGCTGGCACCACGTGCGCTGCCCGTGATGGGAGCCAGGCTGCGGCATGGCAGGCCCCCCACTGCTCTGTCCTGCTGCCTTGTGCTCAGCTGTCCCATCCAGCAGCCCCAGGGCTAGGGTTACAGGACAGTTTCTAACTTTGTGCCTGTCCCAAGGCAGCAGGACAGAGGCACATGATTTGTAATTTATGAGGACACCCATAGAGCTGTCACTTGCAGGGCAGGTGTTGAGAAACTGGCAAGCAGCCCGAGCAAAGAAAAAGACTGACCTCACCCCGAAATAATGGCGGCCAACATGGTCACAGGACAGAGAGCATTGACATAAGTGGGCTTTAAAAATAACTAGGTCATCCTGCTAGACTAGTTCACTGTCTTATACAAAGACGCTATGAGGTACCAATTTATAGTAGAAGTAGGAGCGTAAACAGCTATTCAAGGGATTGACTAATGTGTAGCATTTTGAGTCATCATTTTATTTAGCTTTCTAGATCCTCTCACCCAAATCAAATTTAAGGCCATTTCACTAAGCATACTATCAGAATAAGAGGCAATCTTTCAATGTCTGTGCTAAAAATGTAGCAAAGGCCACAAACATGCACAGAGGAAAGCTGCTGAATGTGTGTTAATAGAGCCCAGACTTAGGAGAAAAAAAAAAAAAAAAGAAGGAGAGGAAATCCAGACAGGAAATGACTATTTTCCTACCTAATCCAAACTTTGGAAAAAAAAACTTTAAAACAGACTGTTCTCCATTCAGATCTAAGACAAGGCTGAGCTCTTTCAAACAAATGCTGTTTTATGAAAGATGCTTCATACTTTCTAAGATCCGAATATTTTGCTGCAATTCATAAGAAGAGAGAAACAGAATTTGCCCTAGCCAGGAAAATCAAATAGCTTCTATAGTTATGGTAGTTATTAGAGGCCAATAACGACTTAAGTTGTGACATCCACATCCGTCACACTCCTATTCTTGGTTTTATGTAACCTAGTCAATTCCACACACAGTGCAAGAGTGCATGCTGTTGATCCTATCTTCAACTTGGTCTCTTTAGAGAGAAAAAAGGTGATTTTGCTATATAAATCTCTTCAAAAATAAGTCTTTCATACCATTTTAGTGGTGCAAAGGGAGATAAGAATCATAGAATCCTGAGAGCTGGAAGGGACCTTTTAAAGTTGTTTAGTCCAACTGCCCTGTAATGAACAGGGACATGCACAGCCAGATCAGGTTGCCCAGGGCCTTATCTGGTCTCACCTTGAAAGTCTCCAGAGATGGGAGATCAACCACATCTCTGGGCAGCGTGTTCCAGTGCCTCACCACCTTCACTGTAAAAGGCTTTTTCTTTATATCCAATCTAAATCTACCCTTTTTAAGCTTGAAACCATTTCCCCTTGTTCTATCACCAGACCCTGCTAAAGAGTCTGTCCCCTTCTTTCCTGTCACTCCCCTTTAGATACTGAAAGACCACTATCAGGTCATCTCACAGCCTTCTCTTCTCCAGGCTGAACAGCCCCAGCTCTCTCAGCCTGTCCTCATAGGAGAGGTGTTCCATCTCTTGGACCATTTTAGTGGCCTTCCTCTGGATGCACTCCAGTACAGGAGAGACGTGGTCCTGTTGAAGACTCCACATCTAGGCACAGAACTCCAGCTAAGGTCTCACCAGAGCAGAGTAGAGGTACAGGATTGCCTCTCTTGACCTGTTGACCACACTTCTTTTGATGCAGCCCAGGACACGATTGGCTTTCTGGGCTGTGAGGGCATATTGCTGCCTCATGTCCAGCTTCCCATCCACCAGCAGTACCTCCAGATCTTTTTTGGCAGGTCAGCACTCAGTCCTTTCATCCCTCAGCTTGTAACTGTAATGGGACTACTTACTGGCTCTGTGTATGCCCAGGAACATGAGAATTAAATTCATGTATTGGTTAACACTATTGTTTTCGTCAACTGTGTATGTTCACAGCAAATTTTTCAGTTTTTGCTTCCTAAGAAAAAATTGCCCCCCAGCAAGAGAAAGGCTTTTCACAGATTAGAAAACAGGTACAAATAATCACAGGAATCACTTCCTTCTGCTTTCACCAGGAGTGCCTTTGAGGCAGCTGTTAATGTTTTGTCACACAGTGACCGCTCCTTGTCTGAGTAACTAGTGAACTACCACAAAAAATCCAGTACTGCTTGCACTAGGTTGTTTGTCAAGCTTGTAAAACAGTTACCTAAACCAAGACATCAAGTTACCATAGGCCAATAGATTGCTACTTCATCTTTGTTTGTTGCCATGCTTCCACTAAAACGTACCTACTAACGGTTCAGATTTTCAGCTAATCCTCGATACAAAAAATGTTCCAGTAGAGAACCTATTCTGCTACTTCAGATTTTCAGTTTCAGAGAGCAGCACCACATCCCATGTACTACGTTCAATTCACATTCAATTTTTCCATTGCATTTCATAATGATTTTAACGCCTATCTTTTTCAGTTCTTGCAGTAGTTCAGTCCCTGGAGGCATTAAAGTGAATAGCAAGAACAGTTAAAACAAACTAGGAGAATAACAAGCAATATATACTATAATGCTTTCACAGTCAAAAATAAGAGAGAAAAAAAATGTATTCTCAATTCATTTTGTAAGCCATTGAAAACAGGCTGTAAGCAGTTTGCAGCATTTCATGACAAACTGTAATTGACAGGCCAATTAAAGAAGAAAAACCCTCAGCAAAGCAGATTCTGTGGGTCCAAACATCTTATTAGAGTAACAGGCTACCTAATTAGCTTCAAATGGAATTAGGAGCTTGCTGCCTTTTTCTTTCCCAGTAATATGGCTGTCCTAGTTATCCATATCCTATTTCATTCATTTTGACTGTAAACACCTTTCCAAGACAATAAATAGATCCCTTCTTAATCAGCATACTACAAACCACATTTGTGGAAGCCATTTGTGGAGGTGTCTTTGCAGCTGTCCTAAGTTGGTTCGATGCCTGTAGCTGTTTTCCTTGCTATCAACTTAACTCAGAATTAGAGCGACCAGCCTAATGGACCTAATTTTTAGACGGGTATTAGGAAAAAAAATAATCCTGGTAAAATGTCTTTCCCAGATTTGTCAAAGATTTACTGTAGGCTGCCATAGCACAGTATCAAAGTCTTCAAGATGGTAACCATTTCATCTGTAAAATACCTGCAATTTGTCAATTTAGCCCAGCCATTTAGTTATTTTGCACAATATCTTTCCCCAGAAGACTTTTCTTTTAAATGATCTTTGTCCATTGTTTTAGTTTCCTGCTCTGTGTATGTTAACATTCAGAAAATTGAAACTAAGCTGGATTTTGATCACTCATTTGAAATAAGTCCTGGTGGTCTTGACCATGAGGCAAGAAACAAAATTAAACAAGATATACAAAAAATAGTACAAATACAGTGTCAGCTCTGTCTCCAAATTATCAACATGCTTGCTGATGATGAGAGTCTAGGCACTGGAGGATCAAATCCTGTATATACTTCCTACCAGCCTGATGCTCCACAACAATCTTTTACCAGTCATAAACAACTTCCCCAAGATAATATTCAACAGGCAGTTGAATATCTACCTTGTTAAGTGTTACACTTAAAAATATTATATAAAAGCAAAGTTGTGAATGGTTATTTTAAAATCTGATTGTTGGGCTCATAACTGGTAAGATGGAAGCACAAGTCTCCTTGACGTTCTCTAGACTTGTGCTAAGTTATTTAGCAAAAGATGAAACTCTGTATTCAGAATCTTGTAAATACAGAATATTTGACAATACCATCTTGTTGGAAAATTGCAAGGGAAGAATCCTTTAACTAGCTCTCACCAAACTGATCCATACCCTGGAAAACTATCCACAGATACCTCTTAGGACAGTGAGCACACATAGGAGCCTCTCCAAGCATACCTCTTTACTTTACTAGTTGAGTCATTAAATAGAGCAGGACTGAACTCAGTGCTTCCAGTGCTCTGTGCTGCATCTGAGCATTTGGTTGTGTGTCCAGAGAGTGAGATAATGGAGGAGTGAGATTTGACTTGAACTACTTTCTTAAGTAGATAAAAATAAGTTCTGATTAAGTTCACCTAAAAAAACCATACAAATGGTAGCTCATTTTTGTTTAACTTTATCACAGTTGCGTATCAACAATAAACCATCTAGCAGGTTAAAGCATCACACTTTGGAGATTTCCATCAGAGTAGCTAAACATAAATAGTATGCAATCAATAGCCAGAGTTGCTGGGAAGCTACATGAAGCTTTACAGATATCCTCTTTATGTTACAGGTTAAGTAGGTTACATGTTTGAAGGTAACCTAACAGCAGATATCTTGATTAGATATTTTCAGGCTGACATCACCCATACATTTCACTTCTTGGTAACTAACTCTATGCAGCATGTGTATTATTGGCAACCTATAAATGCTTTTCTTATTATCCTGATGCCCTTGTTAAGATTGCACTAAATTTTGCATGAAAGAAGGGATTCAACCTCTTTGTATTTTTAGAAATAACATGCATTCTCCACTCAAAGAACAAGAGCTTTAATTTTGCAAGGGCACCATGTTTTCTAGCTAACATGCTTGAGGAAATAAGATATTGTTCATTGGAAACACTAGTACAATTTAATGGCTATGTCAGGCAGAAGAATATCTGAATTATTTTTTGGCTGTATGCCATTTTCTAACTATATACTGGTATAATATCTGTATACTGTGGGAATATTGATTAATGCTTGTTGTACAAGAGCAAAAATATACAGTATTTGATACTTACTCTAATCCATTTCTAATTTGCTGAGTGTGTTCATGGAGAGCCAAGAACAGCTCTACTTCTGATCTCAAGAAAATTCTCTTGTTTTTCCTCAAGACCTTTTCTTGCTATAAATTTAGCCAATGAATTGCTAATGCTATTTTTTATTCAAATATATGTTTGCAAGTATTCTTGGTGTGACAGCTACGAATGCCCATCTTTCTCAGCAAAGCCCACAGTGCCCTCAGTTTACACTTACAAATTCTGAGTGCAGCTAGTCCTCTGCTTGCTCTTGTAATCAGTGACACAGCTTAGCCACTGGGGAACAATCTTGTGGAAGTGTTTTTCATCAAGAAAATTCCTCTGCCAGGCAATAATAGTTCTTTCCTACCTTTTCTTTTTCCCTAATCCTTGCAATTGAAATTATTTTCAGCTCAGATATCATTAGAAAAAGAATACAACTAAATATTGAAGGTGCTGTACATCAAACTAGACCTAGGATGTTTTTTCACTACCACGTGAGCTGTCTTCCAGCCAGCTGGGTGGCCAAGAAAATAATAAATTTGATCCACATACAGCAGTTGGCTTGGCATGCCTCATTACCCAGAGGTGAACACTGGATCCAATCATCTAAATCCTCCTGGCATTCCAAAAGACCACACTTTGCCTTCATCTCCATTCAACAGTGTCTGCACATCATGGCTGCATCAATGGACTGACTTTTCTCCCTATTCCTTCTTCTTTCCCTCCACCATTCTAACATGAAAAGATCTTATTTATGCCAGCCAGGAGAATTCCTTCATCCTGTCTACTTTCTGGACTACTTTGTAGAAGTTTCCCCTTTCAGCATACTCACAGCCCTTTTTGTCCAGGCCTGCAAAGTACTCAGCAGCCTGGATTAATCTGCCACTGTTGCAGTGAGTGCTCATACTGTGCTTGAGGGAAAGTTACTCCAGTACTAGCAAGGTAGTGAACTGTGTTTCTAATTATCAAAGATGGATGATTACATCTGGCTTAAAATTTTAGTTTTGACTAGGTAGAATATGCTGACAGCCTACTTGATTTCTACAATGCATAAGTGTTCAGGTGTTGGATTACCAGATTCACTGCTTCATTTAAATACTCTCATTAGCTATAATCTATTCCATTCTTCTATAGATACCTCTGCCTAGAATACCATTATTCTGCTAACACTTGCTATATATATGAGTTGTGTGAGGGTAAACTGCTACAAATTATAACAAAACATTTCTATTCTTAAAGCTCATTTTATTACAGAAACAAAAAATGTAGTTTTGGTTTCTGTGAGAATCAGATCACATTCAGAGGCCCATTGTTGTATGTTGAGTACAAGTGTGCAGGAAGCAGCATACTACTTCAGAAAGCAAGCAGCCTAAAGTGCTGATAGAAACACAGTTTGGAAGGAAGATTTCTTGAGTTTCAGGAAATATCTTTAGAAAGAAATCGCTGTGGTACTGTTCATATTCATAAATATTCAAACTGATTTAAAGAAAGAGCCCAAATTCTCTGGGAAGTAAGGCCTGGGAGGACACAGTGGAATCGATATTTCTCAGCAGAGATCTTGTAGGCTCACATTTCACAATCCTGTCTGTCCCTGTATGGGAACTGTTGAATCACGGCCTGAACCTCTGATTGACCACCTGAGGCAAGCACTGAGTCAGCCACAGGGGCACAGGTGAATGCAAACTCACCTGAGTGACTGGAAGGGGTGGAGCATGGCTCCACCCCTCCTAGAC
>PPHD01028043.1:0-10997 GCA_002909625.1 Bambusicola thoracicus
CCAGACCCTCCGCCACAGCCCCTCACCTGCCCCGTGTGCGTCACCAGCTCGCCAGTGGCGGCAGCCCGCACACCGTAGAACCGAAGGGAGACGGCAGCAGCCTGACGAAGCAGCGCCAAGCGGCCCCAGGGTCGCAAGAAGCGACGGAAGGTCGCGCAGGGCGCCGCCATCTTGAGCCCGCTTCAGCGGGCGTGCGCATGCGCGTCCCCCGCCCCTTCCCCCGTCTGGTCTCGGCATTGCGCATGCGCGCGGCTCACGCGGAGGGCGCCCGCGGCCTGACGGGTAGAGCAGCGGTCGGCGTCCGTTGGGACAGCGGGGTTGGTAACGGTCGTGCTGCGTGCGGTGCGCCCCGCTGAAGGGAGGAGAAAGAGAAGCGGGGTGGGAAGCCGGTGGCGGTCGGTGCCTTCATCCCTCACTGTATCCCCAGGGCGTGGATCATGCTGTCCTTCCTGGCCAGGGTCGCCGCCGGGCCGCTCCGCTCGCTGGGCCGCTCGCCCTTGTGCTCGCTGGCGCCGCGATGGCGGGTGGCGGCCGTCCCCGTGCCGCTGTGCAGTGGGGAGGCCGCCCCCACCCGGGCCCTGCTGGCCGTCCCGCCGCCGCCTGGGCTGCTGCAGCTGTGCGCGGGGCTGAAGACTAAAACGTCGATAAAAAGACGCTGTAAGGACTGCTACATCGTTCGCCGCCGAGGCCGGCTGTACGTCTGCTGCAAGACCAACCCCCGGCACAAGCAACGAAAGCTGTAGCCCCGTGTATGCGGCGCTTGTGAGTGGCTGGGAGCGTATCCCAAAAGAGAAGAAAGCAATAAACGTGGTGCTTGTGTGCAAGGCCTTGAATTGTATGTATGTCCGTGTCACTGGGATCGCTCCCTCTTCCCTGGTTGTCCGCTGACTTGTAGTAGGTGACTGCTGGGGACCCAAATCAGAAAGTGACAATGTTGGATCTTGGCTCTAAAAGCAAAGTAGCCGAACTTTGTAGCAATTGCTGCTTTGACGCTGCTTCAAACCGTGGATGCTGAGAAATATCATGGAAAGACACAGCTCTGGACCTCTTACTTTCTTGGCCTCAAAGTCTCTCTTACTGTCAGCTTACTTTTAAGTTAGTAAGAGTGAAGTGAAATCCTCTGACTCAGAGATATATTTGTGCTTAATACCAAGCGAGATGAAAATAAATATGGTTGATAGTGCCTTATTACAACATACTGTAAATCTTCCATTAAGAAAACCTTGATGTTGAAAACTGGTTGTGGAACCAGCAGTATAAAATGTAGTTGGGCTCTATAGTGGAAAAAAATAAATGATGAATGAATGAAAAAGATCATGTTCCAACTTTTGATTCATATGGGGGCTGCTCCTCCTGCTTCATTATGTTGGCCCACAACGTCAGAGCTGGATGTTGATGGTGTGGCAGTAGAGATGGGAACCTTTCGACCAATATTCCGCTGTGTTATATTGCCATGCAACAGATGGCAGCAGAAGGACACTGACAAAATGGTGTCTGGTGTGGAAGTATGGATGAAGTAAAGGTGTGTAATGGAATATTTTTGGGAAGGTTCAGCCTCTACTGCCATGCCATGCCAACATCTACCTCTAACATTGTGGTCCAGCATAGGAAAATAGGAGGCATTACCTTTGTAGACGCTCCTACTTTCTAAATGCTTGTGCATTTAAATGTAAGCGGAAGAATTTCCTGGAAAATGTTACTCCTGCTTTAATGCACCTTACCTATTAAGCAATCTAACCGGAGACTTTAAAAGCCCTATTTTTCCAATTCAAGTTAACAATACCCTTTTATTTTAGGTGTCTGCTGTATGTTTTCCTTTGGCAGAAAAGTCCTGTATGTTGTAAACCCCTATGATAGCTGATGAGTGTAGCTATTAAGACCCCTTCAAGGTAAACAGTGTAAATATGTTTAGAAAACCCAGTGATTTTCTCAACCCTTTTTCTGGATGATCATGGGGAATGTGCAGGGACTGAGCCATGGGTTAAATGGGTTGCCCATCTGATGAAGTGAGAGTCTGTGGGGTTTTCTAGGGAAGGTAATTGCCTCCCAAACAGTTTATCCAGCTCCATGATTCTGTCAGAAAAAAAAAAAAAAAAGGCCAGTGCTCTGTTACAAGACAAATTGTGCTGGGTTTCAGACTGTGTCCCACTTGCGAAGAGCAGCATCAAATGTTGAAGAGGGAGATCTGCAAGTTTGAATTGCCAGGGCAAGGAGCAGTAATCGATCGCAAGTTTGAGTCACAGTGTAGTTGCATGTGGAATTCAGAGGCAGATTTACTCTTATCAAGTTGGTATCTGTTAAATCCAGTCATAATTCCTTTCTGCAACAGGGAATGAAATTTACAGATACAATTACTGTACCAGAGAGAGATGCACAAAATAGTATGCTTACATTTTCCCTTTTAGCCCAAAGCTTTAGCTCAGGTTTTTGTAGAATACAGACTCAGCAGCCTATTTCAACAATTTATAATCAGGAAAAAATGTTTCGCAATTAAAGCCATTGAATTTGCTGCTGGTCAGAAACTGAAAATTTGAAATAATATCAATTGTTTGATCTGGCTTCAGATTATTTGATATATATATATATGGATTATATATATGTATGTGTCATCATCTGCATCATCACCTGGGGTGGAGGGTTCAAAACAATGGAGTATTCGATGACATTTAAACAGCTTAGTTGGTAGCATATACAGATTTGTGGAAAGAGGATTATAAACCAGAAGGCTTGGAATTGTGATTATATTCTGCCATTTACTTGCTGAAAATCACTGAAAAAGTGATTTTGCCTTTGTCTGTTTTTCTATCTGTTAAGTGAGAATGCTGAATCTCATGCTTCTGAGTAGCTTTTTGTTGTTGGTGATATCCACAAATTGTTACAGTGGTAGAAAAAAATGTGAGATTTTATAGCTTTCTGTAATGTGGGTGATGTTGTGGAAGTGAATAGAGCTGGAGGAGCTGCATGCTTATTTTTGGTTTATCCAACTACTATAAAGTGGGATGCCAGAATTATGTCAGTCATTAGCCCCATTGTTGGTTGGTAAGGGTTTCCATCTTCTACTGCAGACTATCCAGGTGTCATGTTACTTAATAGCTTTTTACAAAGATTAGGGCATTCAGCTGCTACTTAAGCTACCCAGGCCAAAAATGTAGTCATGGAATACTAAAAATACCCATTGATATTAGTTCCAGAATTGTCTGATTTTTCTTTTTTATTTCATCCTTTTTTGTATGATGTTTTAAGGGCAGGAGATGAAGGGTAAGACGATGAGGAGAGTACAGTTAGGCTGTAATGTGATTTTGGCGGGAAAATAGGACCCAGTACCACAGGAAGATGAATCCTTACACTAGAAAATGAGGACTCAGGCTCCAATTACAGTTTCAGCCTCTAGTTTCTTGCCGATACTGTGTTAGGATACCCCTTCCAGTAATTCCTCATTCTTCAAATCCCCACAGTGGAGTAGTAGTATGACAACTGATGTCTCCTGTGACTGTCTCCATTGTACAGTTATGAAAATAATTTGCGGTTGTGAGTGACTGAACTTGCTTAATTCCTCAAAACTGTCCCAGGGAATAAGACTGTCACATTCTCGATATGTAACAGGTGGATATGTATTTAGGTCAACTGGAGGATAAATCGTAGAACTCATGTATATTAATGACTGTCAGACTTTATGTGTATGGGAATTACTGCATTGGTTGCTGAATTCAGAACAATGGCTTGTCAGTAATGACAGGTGGGGGAGAAATCTTTGGGAAGTGTAGTACTGGGGGAGCTGTGTCTGCTTGGATCAAGGAGGTACATGCAGAGGTGAGCTGACTGACAGGTGACTTCTTGAGATTCTGACACCTCCGAAGTTTATTTCTCAGGCTCAGTTAAAATAGTAGCTGTTTTTTAGTTCAGTATGCACCCTGTAGCTTTTCCAAATATTTGATCATACCATATAGACAGATGATTGGAAAAATCAAAATAAAGCACAAGGAAGGGCTAACTTTAAAGATAGTCACTAATGCTCTTGTGAAGTATTTGTAGGAAAATGAAATGTGTGATGGAACAGTCTGTAATATCTGTGAATCTGTGCAAAGAAAATGAAAAGTTGGAATTACAGCTTTACAAGAAATACAAAAAACAAGTGCTCTTAAATAAGGCATAAGAAAGTGAATAGCAGATTGCTTTCTTGTAGGAAGCAATGTGGATGGACGCAACAGCACCATAGGAGGCACTGTTCAGAATGTGTTCAGAGTAATGCCAAAGTCTTCCTGAAGTTTCAGTGAGCTCCATGTGTCTGATATGAGATAGACTCCATTACCAAAAGCTTGTTGACTTATGTCTGCAGCATAAACATTGTCTAAGACTCTGAATCAGCAAGGCTGGGCGTACTTTGTATGCACTGATGAAAACTATCAGATTACTTTTAAGGTACAAAATAAGGATGCATTTGTCCCATTCAGCTTATTAAGGCTGATTATCCATTCAAATATTGATATTCGTTCCATCACAGCCTATCAGATTATTCTTTTAGACCTTAGAATCTGTACCAGTAGCTTAAATGTAGTTGAACGTGGTAGTCCTAGAGAGTGAGAATGGGTTGGCTTCCTTCTGGGTTGTAAGAATGATTTACGTCACTACACCCATGAGAGATTGTGCCCTCATCTGTCCAATCTCCCCTGCTCTCCAGGACAGGATTTTTCTTCCTGAAGGAATAGGTGAACTGCACATGAAGCTGCTATTGAACTGTCACAGTTTCTGCCCAGTTTATTTAGGTATGTGGTATTCTTTTACTTTTATACCTCTGGGAGATAAACTGCAGCAGTTTAGTTATTGCTCCATATCCCACTCATAGTGGAGGCAGCAATCTTTATAAGAGATTCATCACAGTGAAGACATTGAACCTGATCTAAAAATGATGAAAATGGGTATGGAGAGAATATTGGTACTCAAGATTAAGCTGTCACTTACAGGAGTTATCCACCAGCCTCCAGAAATTGAAAACTCACATTTCACTGAGAAGCTTGGGCATCAAACTTTGAACTCTGTTGCCTGTAAATGTGAATACAGTGTTGAAATAGAACACTATTTTTTTCAAGAAAGCACCTGTTTTTATGTGCCGCATTGTGCAAAAAGGCGAGGGGAAAAAAGTGAACTGAGTATTTTGTGGAGCTGTGTGATCTAAAAATGCACTGGTTCCATTTGATGGTTGAAAGTGAGCAAAGAGGCAGGCAGGAAATAATATAAGCCTCTCTCTGAGATTAAAGATTGGTAACAGACAATGTCCAAATGAGGAAAAGGCCAAGAACAAGTAGTCTCAAGTTTTAAAAGGGAGTTTATCATGAGGAAAATAACTTAGGAAACTTTTTCTTTATAAAAGCAAGATCTGCAATGTCTAAAATAGGTCACTTTCCTACGAAGCTCAGGCTTTAGATAAGAACCATTGTAGTTAGATTGTGTGTCAAGTATTTTGCTTTGAATGCTTATCCTGCTATTATACGATATGTTGGTTTCAGGAGAGTTGTCTGGTCATTCATCCCAATCTCCAATTGCACTGTCACAAAGAGGGAACTTATATGACGTAAGTGAACTGCAACCGCAGTAAATACAAAGCCGTAATCCAGGGCTCAGTCTGAAGGCTGAAGAATTCCATGAGTCAAAAAAGACAGAGCTGCAGCCAGTGAATACAGAGCTGGTAGACAGGCAGCCAGTCCTACAAATGTAAGACTGCTCTGAAACACTATCGCTTCCCTGTTAAAAATGTGCGGGTTTGATTTGTAGTTACTGAATTTTCTGTCTTCCACAGTAAGTGTCATTTATTTTTTCTTCACAAGATACAGAGACTAAATTCAAGTCACTCTTGTGTCTTTTGATAAGGTATTGAGATTAATCATCTTAAATTCTTCACTGTAAAATATTTTTTCTAGCCTCTTAATAATTATATTTCCCATACCTTCCTCCCACCCTCCCCCATTTCTTCCCTTTTTTTCCTTTTTTAAATATACAGATATGGGACCTGTATGCAGAATCAGCCTTAGTATCACTGTGGTTAAAATGCTCCTGAATTTTGTGCTTGCCAATCTTCTGCTTCTGTCATCTGAAGATCAAATTAACACTTCAACTTTCTGTTAAGAGTTCAGGTTTGTTGTTAGTTTTCTATGACCAGTTGAGACTTTACACTCTTCTCAAGCAACCCTCTGTTCTGCACTTACAGCTGGAATGCCCTCTTGCCTCCTGTACTACACATTTGAATGTAACTAAGTAAAATTTTGATTACTTTGTGTGTTGAGCAACATAAAATCTTCCCTGCAACTTCCCCATAATTGTTACTTTTTGCTGATCTTTATTACCCTGCATTTATCTGTGCTTGATCACTGAGGTAGTATATCACTTGTCCTTAGACTTCTGAAAGCAAATTCAAATGTCACGATGGTTCCCCATTTGCACTTTTTGACATGCTGCCAGAGCAGTAGTTAATACACACACATATGTTAGGTTTTCTTTGGATTTTTGAAACACAGGACATTTCCTGAGTCAGTTTGAAACATTCAGTTTCGCTCCTGTGACTTGTTTGCTTGAACATCCACACTGTGTACATAATGGACAGCTTCCAGGATGCTTTCATAGCTCAGATGGCGCTCAAACAGTTCAATGTCTAGAATGGTCTAACTTAAACATGCAGCCTGGTTCTTCCAACTCCATCCTGGATCTCCAGTGCTATTCCAGTCAGCCTTCATGGCTCCTATGACTTCATACTATGTCTTTACACTCAGCATACAGCCTCAGTGTCATCCAGTCAAAATACAGACATAGAGCACTGATTCATCACCCATCTCGTTGTCTTGATCACATAGTGAAGAGGTTTGGTGTTAAGGGCTGTCAAGTTCAACATTTGGAGTCTCCGTAAGCAGTATGTGTTTGTAGTGTCTCCAGTTCCTCTAAGAGATGCTGCCTGTGAGTAGTGTAATAACAAGCAGCTCTAGGCCAACTAAGTGAGAGAATGGGGACCCCTGAAAAAAGTCATAAAGGCAATTCCATCACCCTGCTATCCTAGCAGCCACGTAATGTAATTATTTAAGAAAATCCATTAAGTTTTGCTTTGAAAACTATGTGTCTTTTGCCAGCACCATTTCTTGAAAGATATTGTAGAGCTGTCCTCCTCTTCCTAATCTTCTAACTCCACCTCTAAATTTATTCAGGACTTGTTTAGACTTATGCCAGCATTATCTTTTGTGTTTAATACTACTGTTCCTGTGGATTTTACCCTCTTGATGTTTATTTCTAGGTAGCGACCGTGTCCTTTCTCAATATTTGTTTCCCTTAGCTAAACAAGTTATTTTGGTCTTGTGAAACAGAGTTTCAGCTCCTCTCTTCACCTTAATAGACCTTTTGTGTAACTTCTGAATTTGTGAGATAAGGTTTGTAAGGAGAAGTAATATATTTTATTAGATCAGTGATATAGTTAGAAAAAATAGAAAAGCTTTTGGGTATACAAGTTATTCTCACATATGCCCAAAGCTTACCAGCTTTTTTTTCCCAACTGTTTCAATTGTCTAATAAAAGATATTGCCTCTGCCTACAAGCATTTCCTCTCATATGTTCTTAGACATTATTGACTACACCATACATCTTTTGAGTTAATCTTTTCTGAAATATTTTATAGAATTCCATCCTCCCAAATATTTCAGCTTTTGCCAATATGACAGATGAATAGCTGCCTCCATGTTTCTTGGGACCACCCGGTATATTTTAGGGTTACCTTTGAACTTACAGGCCAGCCTCAACATCTGTACCTGAGATGCACAGGTTTTGTCCTACAAGTAGCCATCAGCCTACTTTCCTTCAGTTCATGAGCGATGTTTTTCTTCCAGTACCATATTCCCATTTTCCTCCATTTTGGTTTCCTATTGCTACCTCACCTATGGAGGCATCCCGCTTTTTGTGCTAGGTCATAAGAGACACACCACTAGCTTCTCCTTTCAACCAGAGTTTGCTTTTTTGGCACACACAGACTTTTCTTAGCCTCCCAGAGTATAAAACAATAGAAATCTCTGTGTTCACACGAGAGCTTTGCTATCCTCCAAGTAGTATGTACAAGTAGTATATGAGTAGCATGTATGTAATGAACCCTTCATTACCTTTCAAAAATGTATGTGAATTTGAATACTGAAATCCATTTGAAAACAAATATTGTGCAATAATTATGTTAAAAAATACTTTTAAATCTCAGTAATGTAGCAAAGGCCTGCTTTAAACCCTACTGAAGTAAGTGAGAAGAAGCTGAGCAACTTGAACAGCAAGAATAAGACACCATGCATATGTTCCTCAGAGAACACACCCTGCCCAAAGGCTTTCCCCAGAGGAGTGGACGTGGTGAGAGCTGGGATGCATGAAGCTCATCCAGTGGTTCGTGCCTATGCAGAACAGCTCACTTAAGGGGATGGAGGGTCCCTCACTGACACAGAAGCTGCATTTCTGCTACAATTTTGAGGGATATTTTTTTTTCCTTTCCAAAAGTCTTCCTATTCTCTGCTCCAAATAATAGAGAATCCAGACAAAATTATATAACGAATAGGTGTCCCATATAAAGGAATGATATACTATGTAAGTATTGTGCATCCTCTTGAGCAGTCTATTTTAAGTGATTTTTTAGGAAATTCTATGCATGTTTGTATATGCAAAGATTTGGCTGGACTCACCAATCTTTTTCTTCTTTTTTTTTCTTTTTCTTTTTTTAATAAACCAGCATAAAGTAGAATTTATTTACATAATGCAATGATCCATGAAGGTTACCATAACATCAAGGGACCATATTAACCGCTTGAATGGAATTCATTAGAAATTAACTACCACTTAAATTAATTTTCCCACATTCACAAGGCTGTAATGGTGGAAAAAGGAACCGTCCATCAGCATGTACTGACAGGAGAGCTGTCACTGCTTTTATTTATAGGTGAATACGTTAACCCATGAAGCAGCCTTTTCAGACCAAATCTTGAGCTTCTGTACAAATAAGCTCCTTCGGAAGACTTTTCTTTTAATAAGATATCCAGCCTCAGTTCAACAGGAACAAATTCTGCCTAATGCTTTTGCTGCTGGCTATGTATTGTAGCCTTTTCATAGGAACAGTAAAAAAGTCTGCTCCCAGAATGCCCAAACCTCACACTGTATGTGGTTTATTTTCAAGAGTTCATATTTTTAATAAGATTCCAGTTATCTTATGCTATTAATGTTGGGGAAACCATATCAACAAAATATTATGGTCCTCTGAATTTTTTAGCTTTCTTACACATGCGAAAGTATCCATACGATGGGATGAAAGCTAATGAGACTGCGCCCATGTATGACCAAGTACTATGAACAAATTTACTGCATTGCATTGCAGTAATTGATGTGAATCTAAGCTACAATAAGAAGGACCTTTGTGGCACCTGCTAGGTGACCATAGTCGCTACAAACAAAAATGGCATTAGGGGTTGGTGTCGTTACCAATACATTAAGCTCATACCTGAAACGTGCTTCCAGTTTCTTGAACAGTTTTTCATGTGTAATTATGTGTATATATAAAATTTTTTGTAACAGAGGAAACTCAGTAAGGAAATGATAGTACTGTCAGTTTTGAAGAGACACCCTCTATCTTTTAATATTAAAATAACTGAAGAAGGTCAATTTTACAGGCTGTTTAATTAGATGCTCTTGTATCTTACTACGTTGGTGGTGTGTCACAGATGTGCCTGTATGCCAGCAATATTGCTCACTAAAGTGTTTCACTCTTGCTGCTGTCGAGAAAGAGAAAATATGAAAGTTACAGAGAATCTAATGGTGTTGTGAGCACTTTCTTTCAGTTCTCCTCTACAGTTTCCATACCAGTGTGAAGGAATTTTCCCCAACCCTGTATCTGGTATGAGAACTTTGGAGGGCTTTCTCAGATTACCATGGGCTTTTCTGTGAGTTTATTGCTGTATTCGGACACTTGGCAAGCATAACAAATATATGAGCTTTTTCTGGGTTACTGACAAGTCCCTGTATTCCACGGAACAAAAGGCTGTCCCGTTACTCCAGCAATAAAATTGCATGTTGTTATCTTTTATGTTGTCCTCTCTGAACATATTCTTTTTAACAGCTTCTCAGAGGCACAGAGATGTTACATGCTCAGGGCTAAAAATATAAGCTCAGTAAGTGAAGAGAAAATCTTTTACAGATTATAGACTTTGTCCCACAATGTGTTGTTTTCCATTTCATTTATTTAAGTATTGCTATACTATCCTGTTCAACTACGCTGGTTTCAAATCTCAGTGTCAATATTGCCTAAAATTATTATTTTTGCAGCTATGTCTCAACCTGACTCCACAAAGCCTTTTTCATGTTCATTTTTCTTTGTGTAAAGTTATACCCTGATCAGTAAAATAAACATTCATAAGTACTTCTACCAATGGCTTGGGATGCTATTGGTTTACACAATGTGCACATGAATCTCTCATATTCTTCGGGCACACTAACCCCTGTCCTTCCAAAGTAGTAACTGTCACCAGTACAACCTCTGATTATGTTAATATGTAATGGATTTTTTACATTTAAAATTTTTGCAATGACTATTTTTCTTGTTCTTCTACATTTTCCACATCTTCTACATCTAGAATGTATTCTACATCTTCTACATACAGAATAGGCCCTGCATAATCCACGATGAGGTAGTTTTGGATCTACTCTGAAAGCTGGACACTCACAAGTCCATGGGGCCAGATGGATTGCACCCTAGAGTGCTGAGGGAGTTGGCGGGTATGGTTTCCAAGCCACTCTCCATCATCCTTCGACAGTCCTGGCTAATCAGGAATGTCCTGGCAGACCGGAGACTGGCAAATGTGACACCCATCTTCAAAAAGGGCCAGAAAGATGATCCTGGCAGCTACAGAGCTATCAGTCTCACCTTGGTGCCTGGGAAGGTTATGGAGCAGATAATCTCGGGAGCCATCATGGACCAGTTAAAGGTCAACCAGGGGATCAGGCCC
>PPHD01028045.1:0-10997 GCA_002909625.1 Bambusicola thoracicus
ACAGGCACAATTTCCAAAGCCTCCATAAAACCTCAGGCAGCTCTGAAAGCTAACAGTTTCAGGAAGCGCTGCTGAACTTTGTCTTTGGGGAAAGCCATTCTGCCAGAAAGGATGCTCTGACAGAAGCATTCCCCAAACAAATTCCTCTTGGTATCACCTCCCCTCATCTGCCAACTAATAAAACACTTTTCCTTCAGAAGGAAATGCAAGCAGAGTTTTGACTTTCCTAAAGAAGTGCCAGTAATTATCTGAGATTCAATATGGCTGTTGGTATTGATATGCAGTTTTTTAGTGGGAAGTGCTGACATATACCAGCAGCATGAAATCCTAAGGTAGACAGCAAGTTTGACCACAAAGAATGGTGTTCAGACAATCCCCTTGGCATCTGCTGGAAATATAAGTTACAGTGACAGCTCTTCACCGTGGTTTCAAGTCCTTGTAGACTGTTTTGCCCCAGCTTAACGCCTCTATAAACCTAGGAATAGCATCCTCAGTGTTACACAGTAGTTTTTTCTTGGTGACCTACTGCAGTGGATAGCAATTAAACCATTTGCCAGGTTTCTTAGAAACTTAACCTTGAAACTCCATTAGCAATCTAATGGTGAAATGTAGCTGGTGTATGAATATCTCTGTCAAATGACGGTATAAGTGCAGTGGTTAGGAACAAGTCCAGGTCTGCCTGTAAGAACTCTGGGACATCCTTATTGCCCACCACTCTGCTACTTTTATCAGCTAACTGTGGGGCAGGGGCTCCTCTTAACTCCTTTCTGCTTAAGGTCTTCTGACAAAAGTAATTATGATAGCAAGCAGCTTTCAATAGTGTCATTTAGACAGCGTTTGTTTGCTGCACTGTCCTGAATTTCAGATGTGCTTTGTTGGCTGATGAAAGTGCGTGTGAAGATGTTTCAGTCACTGAGGTCAGGTGCATCTCAAAGAATAGTAGCTTGCTCCTCCTGCAAATTTGCTTCTTTCAGTGAAAGTACCATGATTTTCTATTTACATGTTCAGAAATATTCCCCCACGATGTGCTCCTTCACCCCTGTCACTCTCCCCCCACTCTGTAGGATAACAAACAGTTGCAGAAATTTTCCCTGCTATAGTAAGTGACTCTAAAACCTGGCTCTCTTTCCTTATGCCTTATTTTAAAAGTTGTTTTTATTTAAGCTTGAGAAACAAGATTGCTTTTCTAACCCTGCAGACCTTAGCTTGGGAACTGGATCTATGTTTTTTCCTACCTCACGAATCACCCTCTCAAGAATGATTCTGCACTGGTACTTGGAGCAGTCTGATAACCCAGGAGCCAGGAGGCATTCCCGGCTCCCACCACCCTCCCTGCCCTTAAATACAGCGCTGCTGCATTGCTGCTGGATGCAAAAAGCCAACAGGATCTGCTTCAGTCAGTGAGCAGCTGGGAGTCTGAATGCAGATGAGATATAGACTTAATTCACTTGAGTATAAAGAGGTCATTATTTTCCTGTTCGTAATTGCATTTTAAATGCATAATAAGTAGACTACAGTAACCATATGCTAATGGATCTAACTATTCTTAATTGATTAAAATAGCTTCCAAAGACTGTTTCTATTCGGAATTTAGTGCAGCACAATGTTACTGCATGGCATCAGGGTGGATTTGCAGTTAACTGTGGCTCTCTTCTCTGGGTCAGACTTCTGGGGGTCTGATAGGTGGGAAGAAGGATGGATAGTTTTGGAAGGACTGGTGAAAAAATCATTTATTCCAAGTCAGTAACATGAAGAAGACCACACCCAACTTTATTGTGGTAAACGGTGCACTGCATTACACAAGCGTGCAGACAAGAATGGAGTTTTTCCTCCATGGGATATTCAGACTTGGCACTCCCATCTGTTCTGATGCAAGGTTGGCTTATATTTCGTTTGTCAGATGTGGCCAAAAATAGAATTGAATATCTCACAGTAAAATCAAGATTATTATCTCTGCCTGTGCGTGGAAGATCCAAGGGAAGGCAGTTTTTGGTAGCGTCCTAGAATGAAAATATTATTTCTCCTACCCTTGTCTAGAATGAAGGCTTTTGTTCTCTAGCCAAAGAATGAGAAGTGTACTTCTGAAATGTCTTGAAGTTGGCTGCAGTACAGGTTGCTCAGTATTAATAAACAGAAAAAAATAATAGCATAATCATCATAGCAATACCAGCTTGGTGTTTTATCCCACCTCCTTTAAGCAGACTAAATAAACCATTGCTTTAAGAAGTGATGTTCCATGAAGCAGCGTGGCAACTGCTCCAGTTTTCTGGCATTTAGGCAGACAACAGAATTTGGTAAAACTGTAACATATACATTTGAAAGGCGGCAGCTCAAGGTTTTGTCTTTTAATGGCAGAACATTAAACCGCACAACCCATCTAGCTCCAGGCTCTCTGTCTGAGCCATGTCTTACGTTAACCTGTTGTCAAAATAAATTTGATTTGCAACTATAAGGCAGTCAAGGTTAATATTTTAATTTTAGATGTTTGTTCTGAACTATTTGAAATGAATTTTTCATGTAAAGGCTTAAGTACACACAGAACTTTAATATGTTCTTAGGGCAGCCCTGAGAAGTGAAGCAGTAAGGCCAAGATGCTTAATTGCATTTAGATTCTTAAATCCTAACTTCTCATTGACTTTAATGAGAACAGAGGTGCTTAGGCAGGATTTAGGAGCCAATCTGTTCCTTTGTCTTTGACTTTTAACCTAAATCCAAATAATACAGTCAGACTTAAATGCATTTTCTAAGTACTTGCTTGTTTTGCTAGTTGACAGCTAGACTACTATGTACACTTCAGTCTTTGTGCTGGACACAGTACTTCTCTTTCCAACCTCCACCTCCTATTATTGAATGGAAAGGCAGAAAATTGGAGCACTGCTAATTAGAGGAAGAAGGAAATCTTCCAACTTTAAAAATGAATGCATTTATCTGAAATTCTCCCTGGAGTGCAAGATATTTCCTCATATCTCAAGAAATACTGACCTTTGGGAAAGACATGGTTACTGAGTATATATTAATTTAGATCCATGTGACAAAGTATATCAGATTGAGCCAAAAAACAAACAAACAAACAAAAAAATCCACAAGTCATAAATCTATGCTGACCAGACAAAATTGGGGGAAAAAAAGGCTGGAAATAACTTGCTTAGTAAATTAATACAAAGCCTTTGACATCATAAGCACTTCAGAATTGCACCTAAACAGCTGCTAAAATGGAAGTTTGTCATCCTGAGCGTTACGTGGAGGGAAGGTCAGAGTAAATAATTAAGCAAGTATGCGGCAAGCCTGACATAGCATTCATTAGAAACTCAGATCAATGGGGATTTGTTTTGCAGTCCAAAAACATCGCTGCTTATAAAACCAGTAAAGAACTGTGGACTTGGACCAAGTAGATAGAAATCTCTTTTGGAATGCTTTTCTCCTTAATACGGGACACTTCCTAATTCTTCTTTTAAATAACATTTAATTTACAAATACTGGGCTTTCTCATTTTGTAACTGAAGAGTAAATCCTATCCCATACTTGGAGGGATACTAAGCCTCACATAACCGTTTATGTAGTATTTGCCCCAAAGCATAGCTAGTTCTTCAATGTCTGATCTCATTTCATGTCTACGAAAGCAAGAGTTCATGTATCAAAGGAGAACTCTTTATAATAAGCCTCTGACCAGAGTCACAAGAAATAGATTCATGTTCCGTTTAAAGCGTCCAACTGTAGGGATAGTAAATGACAAAAGCAGCCTTAGCTCTTAGGATCAGCTGAAATTCACAAAAGGCAGATCTGTCATTGCCAGGACTTGGAAGGCAGCACCTGGGAATAATTCTCTAAAAACCTAGAGTTCCAAAATTGTATTTGGGAGATATATAGTATATAAAAACAATAACAACGGGTTTGCATGTTCACTTCTAGCCTTAGTCTGCATATCTGTGAGGTACTGTTTCAAGTTTCAATCACAATGTCTGTATAACTTCTGAACTGCTTTCCGGAATGGGTCCCCATCGTTGCCATGCTGTTTAAAGAATATAGTATCCCACTGTTATTGTTTATTGTAATGCATCCTGCTTTTAAATCAATGAAGGGTCCTTCTCTTTTTATTTATCAGGATGCTATATGGGTTGGATGGTTCAAGCACTCCTCTTTTAAGGAGAAAAACCATTTAAATTTCATTTAAATTCGCTTATACTCTAAACTTTGCAGGACAATTTCTAGTTATATGTGGCCAAATACTGCACTTGGTGACAAGCAAACAATCTGGGAGTATTTTACTGGAAGCTCTAAACATTAACTGGGAATAAAACTTGGTGGTTCTACACAGCTTCCGGGGCTGATGTGGTTCATTTCACTTCCCACTGCACTATGTTTTGGTTCCCAATGCATTCTGCTTCAGTAGTTCATTTCATATTATTTTGATTTTATGCTAGCATAAAAGTATGGTAGCACAGAATTATACAAACTTTGGAACCTTAAGGAATTATTTGGGACACAGTGAACTATGCATAATTCTGTTCTCATAAACAACAAAGTCCATAAATCATCTTCCATCTAGTTCGGCGTATGGTGGCAGCCAGGAAAATGCTATGCAGAGCTCTCTGTCTTGCAAATGTAGGCTGGGACCACAGTGTCAGTAAATGCAGCAGTGCTAAGGCTTGCTTCCAGGCATCAAGTACAGAAAACCACAAGAGTAAGTTCTCTTGATTACTCTTTCCTTTTATGTTCTTTTTTTCTTCTGTACGTGTATACCAAAACAGACAAATCCCCAAAACAATGCAAACGCATACTGGAGCATCTACCTATGGGTCGCCCTTAAATTTAGAAAGGTCCTTTTCTACATCTTTAGTCACCTGAGCTTGGTAAATTTTATTAATCTTATGTTAAAATATGGGAAAACTGATCTCTGTAGGACTAAAACCCATCCCTTTAAAAAGCAAAGCTTTTCTCTATGGGCTTAGCTCTGACCAAAGTGATTTTCTATTGTGTCTGAAAATGTATATGAAGCATCCAGAAAAATGTATTCTGATTTTGTAAGGATTTGTGGTTGCTTTGCACAAATCCTGCCCTGAGGGACATGGTTAGCAGGCATGGTGAGGAAGGGTTGGTGGCTGGATCTCAGTGGTCTTTTCCAGTTTTAATGATTGTATGAAATGTTGACAAGCTGAGAGGTAGCTGGCAAACAGATGCCTTGATGTGCTTGAGCTCTGGAGGCAAAACCTCAGGCTGAATTTTTCAGCAAAGGCCTTACATTTCTTGTATTATGCTCAACAGATAGTGAGCACTCCAAAGTTGAAACCACCAACTCTAATGTTGAGCTGTTAATATGGCAAATGGGGTGAGAAATGAATTGTATCGTTGTGATGTGAATGCCGTTCAGAAATGCTGATGCATATTAATGCATGTTGATGTCATTTAATGAATAATAGATGTATTTGTTATTGCTACGCCACTCTAGCAGGGAAAACAATATCAGCCTGTGTGAATTTGTTGGGAAATGCTATTTGGCAAACAGAAATTGATTATACATAAATTCTTATGTTGCAGGGGTAGAAGAGGGAAGGGGAGCTGGCAGCTTTCATGGACAGAGAGAAGGGCACTCTGGTTCCATACTGGTTGCGTTGGGGCCTTGGGTAGGCCAGCCCCAAGAATGTCCTCCACAGGGTGCCTGCCACCACAGCCCCATCTGGCCAAGAGCTCTCATCCAGGCTCTGGAGCTGGGAGAGATATGATGGAGCCCAAATTCCCCATGGTGCCCACTCTGTCAGTGGTGGCTTGATGGTGGCCACAGGCTGTGTAGGCTTTCAAGGCAAAGCCTCACATCCCCATGAGGTGGCATTGCTACGGACATGGAAGCATAGTTTAAAACTTTCTTGCTTTTTTTTTTCTTCCAATTGGAAGCTATTTCTTCTTCCTTCCTTTTAGTAACCTAGTGAAAAAGTGCTTTTATTCTTTCACATAAGCCTTTTCTAAACAGCAGCCAGCAAGGATTTACAGGCTGGTGATTCTCACAGCACCCTCTCAGAGTCACGGTAGTTGTTATTCTGTATAGGCGCACGCAGCATACTTGAGAATAATTGGAAGAAAAGAACCTGAGATAATATTTTCTGTTCTAGGTTCATGCTAGTCTCCCATTTTAAAAATAGTGGCTTCTCAGAATGTTACTGAGATCGAAAAGCCTCACAAATAAATTTGTAGACTTATCTGTTATTTTGAAGACGTGGTGATTATTCATTCAAACATGGGCTAGTGTTCTGACTTGCTAAATTTGTTTTAGCAAGAACTTTACGGGTTATTTACTACCTCTATTCTCATTGAATGACACATAATTCAAGTGCATGTTTATGTTAGCCAGAGTTGTATAGAAAAAAACATGAATTCAACCACAAAGAAACTATGCGAACAGAAATCAGAAAGTTTTGACCAGAAACTCTGCAGAAAGACAGTTCTTTCTTTTATATTCAGTTCTTCAAATACTGAGGGGGGGTGGGTGGGAATCTCATGAAGACAATACAAAGAGGTCAAGTGGAAAAAAGAGGCAATTGTTATCTAATGTGTCACGTGAAAAATGCCCCCCAGAAAAGTACTATCTTCGTTTTCCTCTGGCATAAGTTTCTGGTTAGTGACTTTAGTGATTTTTATTTCATGATGAGACAAATATGGGAAAGAATGTCCAGATCCTAGCATCATGATTAAGAGAGCCTAACTGTTATTTCGTTTATCCTAGTGACTATTGGATGATGTCTCGTTTTCCTCACTGCTACATGTCTGGCCTCGTAATTTTACTCCCTGTTTTAAAATTCCCTTTGATTTTGCTTTCAAGGCAGGAATATGCTTAATAGCAGCAGTGACACGGCATTGAGCTCAGGAGAACTGGCACAGCAATCTGAAGGAACTGCTCCTATTCTCTGATCTCTCTTACAGAGACGTTTTGCAAAAATCCATTATTTTCAAGAGAAGTGCATCAATAATGGAGGAAAACAAAAGTTTAGAAGACAAAGATGTTGCTTGCCAATATCAAGAAAGATGGGAGGTAAATAATAGATCATGTGTAGGAAAGATTGAAAATGAGTTTAATCACTCAAAATGTTTTGAAGGAACAGGTATTCTTATTTTTCCCATGGTGTTATTAGTCTATTTTATGGCTTAAACTGCTCTAAAAGTGCTGACTTTCTCAGTGCAGTAGAACTTCCAGATATTTCAGAAAAGTGCAGTTGGGAAGTTGCATAATAAAATTAATGTCTGCTTACAATTACAACATCTGCTGCTGTTCAAAAATCCTATTCTCTCAGCAAACCTAGCGAATTTAATAGAGCTGTGGGATAAACTTTTCCTATTCTAACTTACTCAATTTTCCAAACATTTGATGAGCGAGATGTTATGTTGGATCTCACGACGAAGAGGGGAAAGAAGTAGGGAACTGGGAGAGCAGAGCAGCTGTAGTTGTCATTTTTAGAAGGATTTGTTCCAATATAGTCTCTTCCTCTCTGAAAAAAAAAACCACCCAGATCATTCCAGTAGTGCTGCCCTACCCACTGAATGAGGCACTGCATCATGGGATTGGGGCAGTTAGAGTTTTGTTGTGCTGGAATGAGACTCGGTGTATTGATGGGACAAGAAGTTTTTGATTGCATGGAAATTCTCAATATAAGATCTATCTGCACAGTAGGTTGTGATAAGACAAGGGGGAATGGTCTTAAATTAAAAGAGACTCAGACTACATGCTGGGAGGAAATTTTTTGTGCAGAGGGTGGTGAGGTCCTGGCACAGGCTGTCCAAAGAAGCTGTGGGGGCCTCATCCCTGGAAGCGTTCGAAGCCAGGTTGGATGGGGCCCAAGGTTTTGTGATACCACGTGCCTTACATTCAAGAATATGTTTTCTGTTGACGTTGAGCCATTTAGAGGAATCCTACATACCCCAAAACAAGGTCACTTGGCCCATCTCAAATCTCTGCTGTGGTACTTCACTAACCGGGACGTGCTTAGACTCCCAACACCCTCCAGTCATGCAGTTATGCATGCAGCTCATGTGCTCACCACTGTAAAATACCAAGGATCTCTTCAGAGCAAATCTGGTTGTCGTGTCGACTGTTTTGCATATCAGGACTTCGGTATAAACAGACATAACTTGAAAGGGAACAGAGGAAGAAGGCATAGTAAGAAATAAGTTTTTCCGTGGTTTTTTTTTTTTAAGGAATAAAAGGTAGTAGGTGAGCTAGCACAGACTGCTGCTGTTGATTTTTTTTTTTTTATAAGTTTGTGGGTTGACTTGCTACACTGCATTCTGCTAAGTGTACCGATGACTTGATTAAATTGTGACCTCTCAGCTGAGCCCTAGGTTTTAATGTAGGAACATGAGGAGATTTACAGGAATGAATTATCAGGAAAAAAAAGCAAAAGACATCCATTTCGATCCCTACACAAATAAGGAAACAAGGCTTTGCTTTATACGGAGTAGCCCATTCTTACCAAATCCAACAGATAAAATACTGCTGAGAGTGCCAGTGCTATTTCCTTCTCTGCTATTAATTTTAAAAAGTGCTGTAGGCATTCATGTTTTGCAGATGCTTGCTTAAGCTGTAAATACATGTCCACAAGTAAATAAGAAATTGTTTAAGGTTGGAGTAACATATTTTTTTGCTGTGAGATGGAAAATCACTTGGAAAATTCTCCTGTGCTGCATCCAAAATATCAGCAAAGCATTTATGTGCCTCATTGTCCCAAGGCAATGTTCTGAGCATGATGCCAACCGCCGTTGATTTCAATTTCCCAAAAATTACTTTAAAAAACTGTTTTAGCTTGAATAACCTGAAGCAGGCGTAATTATTCCTTTTCTCAACATTCCCATGCTAATTGTCTGACAGTTGTTCACATAAAAGCTTTCTCTTCAGTTTGGGGGCTGGAGGGAGTGCAGAAAAGCACAGCTTAGAGAAAAGTGATAAGATTTTTTGCATATGTGTATATTCTGATGGTCTCTAACATTCGTCTGCCCACACAAAGACTGGCCTAATCTAGACAGCACTGTTCAAGCCATCCACCTGCAAACTGAGCAGCGTTAAGAGATTTAGAAGATCTGGGATTACCCCTTTGTAAAATGTTGATAACATATGCACAAGCCTTGCCAAATCTCTCTCTGTACCCTGCTTAGAAAGCGTTGACTACACTAAACCTCTTTTTAGATGCCAAATTCATTTATTTGAATTGTGCTAGAGTCAGCTTCCAAATGGATTCTACAGCACTTTCCTATACAGCCTGCTTCCAGTTGGCCAAGGCTTTGAAGCACACTAGAAAGACTTTTGTTTCCTGGAGGTTGGAAGTTTCAAAGGTAAACTCTTCATTCACTTGAGTCAGAAGGTGGCAAAGCTGTGCTGGAGCTGTTTCTAGCAAAGTTCATGTTGGTATCTTTCAGCTACTTCTATCTTACAACATGGCGGCAACTGCAGGTATGGTAGGGAATGTTTTGTAGGCTAACACTCATAATTTGGTAGGGTTGCATTTTCAAGACAGCCAGCAATGGAGCTCATGTATCTTTAGAAGCTACCTCCTGTGTTTTGCTTAATAGACAGTCTTTCAAGTTTAGTTTTGAATGTGAATGTGAATTTTAACTAAGGAAAATACAGTGAGGTTTTCTCTTACCAAGCTGCCCAATGGCATCACTTGAGCATATTTAAATGTATGGGACTGGATAGCAAGGCTGGTCCTATTTGGAAGAAATACATAGACTTATCAGCTTTTACACATACAGCAAGTCCAGATACTTGAAACATGGGACAAAATCAGAGATGTTTTGAAACTTGTGTTTTTCATTAGTCTGATTGTAAGCAGCATGCAAATGTTGGGGAGGAGCAGCTGAGGAATGAGTGAGCCAGGCACTTTATGGGAAGGAAGAGAGATGCAATGGTTTAACCCTATGCAGAAGTCCAGTCTCTTCACCTGCAGTGATCTGTCATTCCTGTCTAGGTCTGATCCCTCACTTGGAATGGCCAAAACATTTACAAGGCCACACACCAAACTGTATGAATCAGAGAATTAAATTAATTGAACCATATTTTGCCAGCTTTGTTTAACCCAGATCTGTTCCCTGACCAGGTGAACTAACTGTTCTGGGCAGATAAAGAGAAGTATGCATTGTAGGGTGGACTCTGGAGTAGAAGTGACTGCTGCTTAAACACTGAACTGTCCATGAAAACACAGTTCTTTCCCTTGAGGCTGGAGAATGACAGAGGAGAACAGCGTTTAAAGGAATGAAAACTCAATATATAGATAGCAGCGGAGAGAGGGAAACGTGAGCCTTGTGAAAGAGGGAAGAGAATGAGGGAGAGCAGATCTGAGGAAAATGGACTGTGCTATCTTCATTGGTGATCTCTGTCAGGTGCAAAGAACAGGAGTTGGCAGGAAGACCTGTGTCTGAAGTCTTCATCCTCAACTGTGCACCAGGGAGCTTTTAAACCAAATGTGGTGTTCAAGTTGATTCCAGGGGATCTTTAAGTAAGGGCAGCAGTTTGCCCTACTGCATCAACTAGATGTGGCAGGAGAGGTGGAACGATGTGTTCTGTGCTTGGTGCATTTACACACTAGCATTAGCTAGAGAAGGAAGTACAGAGAATCTGTTGACTTAGATTGCACCCCTCAGTCCGACCTCTGCTGCATTTAATCTGTAAAAATTAAAATTTTGTGGTGTTTGAGGGTTTCAGTGGTTCTCGGGTTCTTCTTTGTGGTTCTCTTAACAGGCAGCTGGCAGAAACTCCAAAGATGAACCTTAAGTTTTCCACGTGTGTGTGTGTGTGCGTACACATACACAATTGTATATAAAATTTCCCTTCTGTATGTTACTGATGTTTAAGCTTTTGTTGTTATGGACAGTGACAGTTTCTGTAGTTTCCCAACATCTAGGCAGTAACCTTTTAAAATCAGTCACAGGATCAGGGGATGGTTTTAGAAAGAAATACTGATTTCAGCCACTCCTGTGACTGCTTGCTGTACAGGTCTTGTCAGATAAGCTCGAAATGA
>PPHD01028046.1:0-10997 GCA_002909625.1 Bambusicola thoracicus
TATAAAGTAAAATAAGAGTGCTTGTGAGCTTGCAGTTATCTCAATTCACCCAGACATGCAGGTGAGCTTCAAACCAGACAGCACATGGCACCTCAGAGGGCCTACATTCACAGAAAGTTAGTTTTCCATGTTTTTCTCTCTCCCAGTTACCTGATCCCACTGCTGAATCCACAAAGCTGACCCCTCCACATATGTGCAGCATTCCAAGGAGGCAATGGTATTGCTCATGGAATTTCAATGACACAAACATGACTCAGGAACATGTACCTTCACTGCACCGGCATGGTAAATCACAAACCAGTTCCGCAGTCCCAGAATTACAAAGCTGACTACATTAAGTGCACTGCCTACAACTCGGATGTGTACAGAGACCAGAAAGTATTTATCCTATCTATTACATTTTTTACGATGGCTCTGAAAGACACTTGGCAAACAGTTGCTACTGGAGTCTATTCCTCTTAATGGCCCTAACACTACACAGAAGTGAGTCTCATTCAAAGCAGAAACCAGGAACAGTACGATCATCACACAGGAAGATGGCACTATGCCTCGGGTCACTTTACAAGCAATCTGAGAGTTATTTATTCCTTAACTGTGAGCGTGGTAGCATCGCTAAGCTTTCTACTGCAGCAGAACTTACCGTACATTTGGAAACACAAACAGCTCAGAAGGGAAACAGAATCAGTCATAAAAAAAAGCCTACGGGTTCTCTGATCAACAAGCTAATATAGCTCCTAATTCCATGTTCTGGTTAATGAGACCTCCTATATCTGTTCTTGCATTCATATGGAAGTGTTACGAAAAGAAAGAGCACATAAAAGCTACTGATAAGTTTTGTAAGAATTAAAATGGGGTTATTCCAGAAGCTACACCAATGATGCCACTGGCCCAGAATTGGAGACTTGCTGGAGGAAGCACCAGTTCTGGTAAACAGAATGGTATTACTGGGGCAGAGGGAACAATGTTTCCTCCAAAAGCTGAAGCAAATAATGTTTCTTACAAACAGGAAACACTCCACTAACCCTGAGTACCGCACACAGTGTGTAAGATCCAGGTAACACAAACCAAAAGGCGTGATACAAATGCTACTTCTGATGCTAGTAACAGCAGTGCTAAACCACCCCAACTTTGGAAGTTCAAGAAAAATATTTTAAGGACTCAGCAAAGAAATGTACTTATAAAAAAACAAGGAAGCAAAGCAAGAAAAAAAAATGTAACCTATGTTTTTACTTCCCCCCTATTCTTTCCCCTCTCCCAAGGGAAGGTTTAAAGAACATAGGAAATCATCAAGAAAAATGTGTGCAGCTATCAGAAAGCGAAAGCTTTGTTTTTAACTTCTTGCCTTTAAAAGTTGCAGATACTGCCTCAACAGCACTCCTTCTGAGAATACTTTCTACTGAGCGATTAAAAATCAGTAAGTCTTGCGTTAATGTACAATCATGGCAGATATAGTGGGATGTTTCAGCATTTTTCCTTGTAATTGCTTCATACTTGATCAAAAATATTTAACCTGTACTAATTTGTCCAGTTCTAATCTCACTCTTCTACCCCTACATGGATTGGTTAGATATTTCAGAACGCAAAAGGAAACTGCTAGAGGACATGGAAAAGCTATGATCAAGTTACTGCTACAAAAGCAGCTGCCACTGCTACACGACAGTGAACACGTGAAGCAGCAACGACCTCAGCTGTGGGCTGCAGCAGAGAAGACCACCGTGAACCTGCAGACAGGACATCCAAACCGCTCCAGACAATCTCTTTCCATCTGACCTCACTCCCTGCCACAGGCAACTTCACCAACTCCCATCTGCATTCCAAAAGCTGATAAAGTGCCAAGTTAACATCGGCTAAACTTGCAGATCACGTGCCAGTATTGCTTCACTAGCCAGAACTCTGGATTAAACCAGCCCAATGATCGGACACTGCAGCCATAGCTTCACATTTCACTGAGATTTTACGCATACACATAACAAACAAGAAACACCAAACTCGTTTACATATGCGTCAAATGACGTTAATACTTCCTCAACACACTGCTGCACCGGCCCATGCTCTAGAACCAACTTGTTACAAAGGAGTTTTGTTGGTTTGCTGGGTTCTCTGCCCTACATTCAGAGAGTTAGTTCTACTGCTGTCATCCACCATGTGCTTAACTCTTCTGACAAGTGAGAACCTATGCATGTAACTGACAGAAGCTTTTGTTTTACTTCAACAGGAATGCAAACTATCCATGTATTCAGCCACCTGGGCTCCTCTTAACACAGTGGCTCACACTAAAAGCTGAAAACTCTGCCTTCCATTAGGATATTTACACTTCTGTTTACGCTCCTCCACAGTGATGCTCACTGAAAAACAGAAAACAAACAGCTGTAATCATGTTTTAATACCATGTTGATATGTGCTGCTAAGATTATTCTTATCTGTTGACATCAGGCTCAATTATAACAGGTTACAGTCCCTAAGAGAAGGCGCAACCTTGTGCATCCAGCATCTGGAGTGGGAAAGAACACATTTCCACCACACTTCTTGTGGAAGCTCCAGAAGAGCCGTTAACAGAAGCAGTGTAGAACGACAGAATATCCCGAGTGGGAAGGGACCAACACGAATCACAGCGTCCAACCCTTGGCTCCACACAGCACCAGCCACAATTCAGATCCTATGACTGAGAGTGTTGTCCAAACACTCCCTGAACTCCAGCACTTGGGGCTGTGCTCACTGCCCTGGGCAGCCTGTTCCATGCTTGCCGTCCTCTAGTGCTGAACCTGTCCCTAACCCCCACCTGACCCTCCCCTGACACAGCTCCATGCCATTAAACAGCTCCAGTATGGACAGAAGCAAGGGCCGCACTGCAACACATGAAACTGTGTAATATACAACAGTAAAGTATGCACCTGATCATCAGAACTGTTGTTTTTTTCTCGTTGCTCTCCAAAAGTCTTTACACCTGTGATTTAATCCCAGTGATCAGAACAGTTCAAATAAGGCTACAGCTGCCAAGGCAGTGTCCACACGGCAGCTTCTCACAGAGAACCATGAGCACAGGAGAAGTCTGGCCTCCCACCCACTGACAGATGCTCCATTCCTTGTACATCTCCTCCCGCTTCCTAATTTTACACAAAACATGAGCTTATCTAAACATGAAGTTCAAAGCAGCCAGCTGCAAATCAGCGGACGCTGAGACTTCAGCCTCGCTAAAAATATAATGGAATATTTTAGTCATTTAAATAGAAGTATACCTCTGAAAGCTATCTGTAATCCTGGACACTAAGGAAACGAAGTCAATATTTAAAGTCCTCCCCAGCGGCTAGGAAAGCTCCCACTCTTAAGGGAGTCCTCCCGGCTGACGGCGGCAGCACTGTACCTGTCAATAATTTACAGCTCCGGTTTAGCAAGCGATCCCTGACACTCGGTGAACAGCAGGACCCGGCCGCCCCGTCCTGTCAGCAGCCGGAGAGGACAAAAGAGCACACACGGGCGGCAGAGCCCGGCGCCCGCCCACCCCCAGCCAGCCAGCCAGCCAGCCGGCCGTGAAGGTCGCCGGGGCTGAGGGGAGCGGGAGCCGCGTCGTCCCGCCCGGCGACCCACTTCGCCGCCCGGCCAAGGGAGCGGGCCCCGTGCGCTCGCCTCTAACTCCCGCTCGCTCACCTGCAGTCACCGCGTACCCCCCCCCCCGGCCATAGCCGCTCAGCGCGCCCCGCGCACTCACCCCGCTGCGGGCCCCCTGGGCGGCGGGACGCGGGCGGCGGCGCCCCCGCCGGCGGGGGGAGCCTGGCTGCCGGCGGCGGCCACTGCCGGGCTGCTTCGCCCCTCACGGCCCGCCCGCGGCCCGCGGCCCCTCAGCGACGCGGGCAGGGCGCGGGGGCTGCTGGGGCCGGCGCGCTGCTGCGGCTGCTGCTTCGCCCTCCGTCCGCCGGCGCCTCATGAGCTCTCCGCTGCTCCCGGCTCTCTCCGCCGCTCCAGCCGCCCGCTCTCGCACGGCGCCCGCAGACCGCCGCAAACCCCTCCCGCCGGCGGCATGCAGCCGGGCCGCGCGGCGTCCTCGGTGGGCGGGCACCGAGGGGCGGCCGCAGCGCAACCCCCGGCGGCCATTACCTCATGGCCCAGCCCTGCCGTGGGGAGGGGCAGCCCGCCCGCTCCGGGGGTGTCGCAGGGACGGGTCAAGCAAGGCGGGAGTTGGGGTCGTTGTGGAAGTTGGGCACTCCGAATGGGTATTGCTTCGAGTTTCGGAGGAGTGCTGTCCGTGTCCTGCTAGAAAGTAGAAGTGTGAGGCCAAGATGCGCCAAGATGCGCCAATACCAGAAAATCCCCAAGGGAAGGGTTTCTGGCTGCTGTCCCACCGACAGAGAACCCGACTTCGGTCTGGGTTCTTAATGGATCATAAACCAAAGCAAACCAAAGGGAATCATGGCTCACCATTTCTGCACCTCACCGAGCTATCTGTTGTTGGAGGGACTGTTTACTAGCGAGGAAGACCAGAGCTGTGTCTGAGGTTACGGCTGTAAGGCAGGAACATTGTAGCAGTGCTAATGACAGGAATCAGGAACCACAGCGATAAATGTGAACCGTAGCTAAGTACACATGGATTCAAGGTTTGACTCTGGATAACCCATAAGAAGAAATGGCCCAGTGGTTCCTACATACAGATAAAGACACAGGGGTGAGCTTGGGTGACAGAAAAGGGGGAACTGTCGAGGAGTGCAGCCTGCCCACCTCGGCTTTGTGGAGAAGCCAAGCAGTCACTGGCTGGGTTTTCCTGGGGCTGCCCCTACCGCACATGGTTCTCGAGTCATGATTCAGTTCACCAACATGAGAGAACCAATGTTTTCTTTGTATATTTTCTTCCAAATTAATGAAACAAGTAGATTTGCGTTCAGATCATATGAGTATCGGGAGGGAACATAAAGGAAGAGATGGAACTGTGTGTATGGGAGGACCTTGCTCCTTTGGTACCACTGCACCCACATCATGTCAGTATTCTCAAACCAACTCATCCTGAAAATAGGAACTTCATGCTACTGCTAAGAAATTTAATGCCTGGGCATCACTCTAACCCTTACCCTTCCGCTTCTCACCCTCACTTGCATGTTGCATTGTTTCTTTTGTGCCCCTTCTTCTATACATGTGACCCTTGGGTTGGACTGTGAGGTAAATCAGAGGGATTTAAAGGATACTTTTCTGATAAAGTCCCAAAACAGAAGTTGCAGAAGAGAAAGAACAAGTTTGTGCAGTGGTAAACAAGAGGCAGAACCACCCTTTGAGCAGCAGCAGGTCACTAATTATAGTAATAATGTGTAACATCAGCCCAAGAGACCAGTGAGGAGGAGGGGTCTGCAGGGTGAAAGGGAAGTGTTTTTGAGGAACAGGGCTTGCTCTGTGCTTTGAAGAATGGAGTGAGAAGGAGAAGGAAAGTGAAGATATACTGGTACAGGATTTAAAAAAAAAAAAAAAAAAAAAAAAAAAAAAAAGCTTTCAGTTCCACAAAGCCAGAGGAAGACACAGAGCAAAAATACCACGGCATTAGAACCCAAGAACAAAAATCCAGCACTGGAAAACATAGAAGACAGAAAGACAGAGAGAAAACCAAGTAGAAAAGTGAATGAAGATCCACACCAACAGCAGAGAGAAACAAATCTTCATGACTGCAGGCTTTTGGTAGAGAAGAACCAATTGATCTGTCCTATCTGTAGTGAACAAGGATTTGAGATGAACTGCTGATACCGAAAGGAGTCTTGTTAGAGTGTGTGCACGTCCTTAGCAGTGGGACAAATGGCAGTGATGTGCACTGTATATGCACAAGAAGAAACTTTAATTTAAATAGAGGTAAAACTTCGTTAAAATGTCCATTGTAGTTCTTCCATATAGCTCTTTGAAGCAGTAGCTTTTAAACTAAAACATCTTCAGTTATGTTTACACAACTGTGATTTTTGTGTGTTAAAAAACAACTTTTTAAACAAAAGCAAAATAGACAATCCAACATTTTTGTTTATGACCAAAAACATTATTTTTAAATGTGCAGATTAAGTGTACAATCTGCAACAAACTGCAATTAGTTCATGAATCACAGGCTAAATAGTTCCAAATGTGGAAAGTGGTCTTATTTGAATACTACAGATTTGAAAAAAAAAAAAAAAAACTAGTCTGTGCATACACAGAATATTAACAATGGCTATTTAGCAAGCTTTACTCTCAGAAACGATTGAAGAAAATCTGAACTGTACAGAAGAACATAGCAAATGTATGCCTTTTTCTCATTATGAAATGATTCTGTGTATTATGACTGGATGACCTCATGTTAAAAGCGGTAGTTTTTGTCTATACCATATCATACTATGGCTGGACTATCTCTGTATTTGCCAATACACAATGTCCCCACAGCATATAAGTTAATACATACTTTGTTGTGATGAGATCTGCCTAACATAAATGAGGTTGCCAGCATAGAAGGGAGAACAGATGCCGCATAGAGAGGATCGAGGAGGAATCCCAGCAGCTACCCAGGAGAGAGCATGTCAGAGCTGAGAACTTGCGGCTAAGGGATTACCAGCATCACTGAATCATATCCTGGAAGTGTATCTCAATAACTACAGTGGATCTAAGAAGAAAGGAACAGCTCTGCTTCCTCTTTTTGTTCTGCTGACACCTGGTGTCACTGGCCCCATTTCTCACACTTCTTTTATATCAGCATGAACTAAGTAATGTTCTAAGTCCTCTGATGGATGTAAAGGGAAAAGTCTGTATAATTCTGCCCATACAACAACTTTCCTTGTTTAAACTATATTTTATTGTAAAGCTATCACTATTGCTTCTACTTGAATATCTATCAAAACACACAGAATTCTACAAGTTGGCTGGCTGATGTGTAAAATTTGAAAATATCGGTACATTTACACACCAGAGGGATGGGATGCCATCTAGAGAGACCTAGACAGGCTCCAGCAGTGCACCCAGGAGAACCTCATGAGGTTCAATAAATCGAAGTGCAAGGTTGTGCACCTTGGTTGTGGCAACCCCCACTAACAGTACAAGCTCAGGGATGTAAGGATGGAGCACAGCCATGCCAAAAAGGACCTGGAGGTACCAGAGGATGCCAAGTTGGCCATGAGGCAGCAATGTGCCCTCACAGCCCAGAAAGCCAACTGTATCCTGGATTGCATCCAAAGAAACGTGGCCAGCGGGATGAGGGAAGTGATCCTGCCCCTCTGCTCTGAGCTGTTGAGGTCTCACCTGGAGTACTGCGTCCAGATGCGGAGTCCTCAGTACAGGAGAGACATGGACCTGTTGGAGAGCATCCAGAGGAGGACCACAAAAATAATCCAAGGGATGGAACACCTCTTCTACAGGGATAGGCTGAGAGAGCTGGGGCTGTTCATCCTGGAGAAGAGAAGGCGCTGGGGAGATCTGAGAGCAGCCTTTCAGTAACTAAAGGGGGGCTGTAAGAAAGAAGGGAACAGACTCTTTAGCAGGGTCTGTTGTGACAGAACAAGGGGAAACAGTTTTAAACTAAAAGAGGGAAGAATTAGATTGGACATCTAGAAGAACTTTTTTACAATAGGGTTAGTGAGGCTCAGCAACAGTTGCCCACAGAGGTGGTAGAAACCCCACCCTTTGAGAAAATCAAGGTCAGGCTGGATGGGGCTCTGAGCACCCTGACTGAGCTATAGGTGACCCTGTTCATTGCAGTGGTTTTGGGCTAGATGATCCTTAAGGGTCCTTTCAAAAGATTCTATGATTCTATGATTTGACTACACACATAGATTTTAACAACTAGGTATGGAATGTAGATATTGCTGGGAGAATCAAATCAGCGGAAAAGATTTTGTGGTTCAGAGCTGTAAGCTTCTTTCAGCTGGCATGTCAGCACTGATGCTTACTCCTTCTTCACCAGCTTCCTTATTTGAATTTTCTTTCCTGCTCCTTCATTTTTCAGGAGCAATGCCAGCTTATGGCATTAGTCTGAAGTGTTAGTGAAGCTGTGACCTAAGTAAAGCAGACACATAAAATTTTAAGAGCATAAGTAAGGTGAGAGACTAACTTAAAGATGAAATCTTACATACAAACTACAGCCTACACAAACTGAAGAGACAAATAAAATGAAGGAAGAAACATCTTAACAAGAAAATTCACTAAAAATATCCTGCATAGAGGATCATATGTTGTAATCATAGCAAAAGAAAGCATTATTCCAGAGCATAAAATATGAAGAAAAACACTGAAAAAGCAAAGAATGACTCAGATGATGGGGGTTTACAAATATTCAAAATTAATGAAATGCAAGTTGGAATAAATAACTGGTAAAGCTCTGATTAGCATTAGAAGTGACGACAAGTAAAAATATAAAGAGGAAATTAAATGCAAGATAGTGGAATAATAATAAATGTACCAGGCATGCACTTTGGAAGAAAAGGAAAAAAATGTTCAGTGAGGCAAAGTCAAATGAAAATTACTTTGTGGAATGATTATAGTAATCAGGATGCAAAGGCTATCTTGAGTATACAGGCTGAATCTTCAGACTACGTAACATAAAAGCCATTGCTTTCTACTGAAACAGTCAACCGTTTACTCAGTAACAAAGCATTTGACTCCTGCACAAGTCCAAGCTGCTGTATGTGTTTGAAGAAAATGAGATGTCCTCCCAGCATGATATACGTACAACAGATGAAAGTTAATTCAACCAGTGCAGCATCTGCTTTACACAGTCACTAGCATTAGAATAAGGAATAATTTTAACACTGAAATAGACAGAAAAATAAAGCATCATTAATAATTTTACATAATCTACAAATTACGTAAGCACCATGTTAGTCACAGGAAAAGCAAGATTTTAATGAGGCCTATTCAGCCTTCCTGGATGAGCAAAGGTAGACATTTTAGCATACACTGGTACCAGCACGTAGGTTTAGGTATTGACAACACTGTTAGAAGTGAATTTTGCAGCAGAATATCAGCTCTGCCAGCCAGCCTCACAAGTCATCATCACCTTTGATGATATTCAGGAATGTAATGTAAGGAATGCCTGTTAGAAACTGTGGTCATTCATCAGAATCAACACCCTTTTTATTAGTAGATAAAATTCAATGCAAACAAAAATAAGAGAAGGAAACCAAGGAAATACTATGATTATGAGAAAGTGAAAGTAGATTGTACTATGCCTACCCTTAAAGGTATTAACTCAACTAGTATTGGATTTTGCAGATTATCTTATCTCTCTCTCAAACCTTAGACATAAACAAAGCATTGAGACCATAATGGAGAAAGAGAGAACACAAGCATGCTATACGTGCACAACTGGTGACCTTACAGGTTGATCCAGTGAGGCAAGACTGGCAGCACTGTTATTATAAAAGAGACCGCCAGTAATTTTTGCCTCACCAAGAAAACAAACAGGTTGGCAAGGGCTGTGCAATGTTTCCACAGTGAAAAGTTTAAATTCTATGACGGGGAAAACAAATTTCCAAAAAGAAAAATCTCAAAAACAATTTGAAAAATCATTGCTACTCCCAAATATCAGCAGCGTACGATACCGAAACATTAACATTTGAATTTCAAGGACCGCTGAGTAGAGCTGACTCCTCATTGAGAGCAGTCTTGTACCAGAAAAACATGGTGCCTAAATCATAACACAAGAAACATAGTATTAGCACAGAACTGCAGAAATAGGAAAAACACACAGTTTTCCTCAAACAGTGACAGTCTATGCTAGTTTCAACAGTGTTGGAAAAGAATCTGAGAATAAAAAGCACAAGATTAAGATGAGCTCATGTTCACATCCATTATCCTGCCAAAATGGTCTGAGACCAGAAGAATGGCCCTGTGTACTTCCCAGGAATGACAGAACTGTCAAGACAGATGGAACATAAGATTATATACAGGCAACTGAGTCATAATTACCCAAAACGCTGAGAATAGAAACTCTCAGAGGAATGGGGGGTCAGTTTGGAAAAGATGTAGCTAAAGGGAGTAGGAAACAGCATGTACTGAGAAGATGGGATAGAACATGAATAATGGTCATAGCTGGGAGAAATTCTAGTACATGGGGCAAAACAGAACAGAAGTTTATAGGGTATTCAACAGGAAATAAAGCACACTAAGTAACAGTTTCTTACCAAAGGAAAACAAAAGATGGAAACATATTTTAACATTACAGGCGACTACTCAGACTTTTGGGAACCAGGCAGAATGTCAGAAGCTTCCACAGCACCCACTGAGGACACAGCAGTGAAGTGTTTAAGCATTCCTGAACTACGTAGTTCCAATCATGAGATCTCAGTTTACTTTAAATTAGATCATATATTTATTTGAGAACAAGAATTTGAATTCATCTGACGATCCCTTATGATAGCCAGGCGAGTAAGTAGCAAAACTGAGTTTGCCGTAGAGTTTGCAAGGAGTTTTAAAATGCTGTAAACAGCAAAGAGAATATTTAGCATTCCATTCCTCAATACGGAAAATATTCCCACAGAAAAGTTTACTGCAGCTGAGTACAATGCTTGAAGTCACGTTCAGTAACCAGCAGTGGAAGCACTAACAGATGAAAACAGTAGGAAAAGGGCCAGTGATAAGAGCTGCAGAATTATATCTGTATATAGATTAATTATTCAAGATAATTCTTATACAGGAAGCAGGTGACATTTTTGAAGGGATAACTCCCAATTCTTATACCAAAGGGACTCTTAACAAAGAGAAGAAATCCCAACCTGGAGTATTTTGAAATAATGCATCTGGATGGTGAGAAAGATACTAGTGTGTAATGAGGTGTTTATCAATGACACACACACACAAAAACCCCATAGATCCTAGCTAAGAGGAAAAATGGGAGGTATGAAACAAGTCCCCTTAGTCTGCTTTTAATTGCACTGAACATTCTTCATTATAGACTTTCAAATTAAATGGTCTTTATGAATCTCAGCCTTGTTATTAAAGCATTTTGTTTGTGTTTCTCTGTGCTCAGTATTGCTATGGCCACTGTTACACGAAGATTTCAAAAGACTGTTAAAGTT
>PPHD01028047.1:0-10997 GCA_002909625.1 Bambusicola thoracicus
GAAAAGGACCACAGTGCTCATGCAGTTCCAACCCGCTGCTATGTGCATGGTCGCCAACCAGCAGCCCAGGCTGCCCAGAGCCACATCCAGCCTGGCCTTGAATGCCTGCAGGGATGGGGCATCCACAGCCTCCTAGGGCAACCTGTTTCACCAAAGTGTGCTTATTCTTACAGCACTCAGTAAGGTGTGTGGGGGGGGTTGGTACAAATGCTTGGGGAATAGTTGCAAGAAGTGGTGTTTCTATCAGAAGATAAGCATGATGATATTGGCTCTAAAGGAAGATCATCAACAGAATTATTTCCTGTAGTAGAGATTCTGCTTTGCCTCCTCATTATCATCGCCACAAACCATGGTACATCAGATACAGAGCTCATACCTCTCTTGTGTGCTTACAGAAATAAAAGCAACCCCTTTCACAGGAATTTTCAGGGTTTCCAAAATAATCTTGTTCTGCATTAGGATGACTAGAATGAAATGAAAATGTTACATTTCGTGAAAGTTCACGTCTCCTAAAAGCCAACCAACTGAAAAACCAAATCCCCAGACACCGGTATACTCAGCATTATCCAAAATGGTTAGGCAGCAATTACAGCATTCACTTGGAATTTAGGAGACAGCATTTTCAGGTCCCCGGTCTGCCCTGATCTCCTGCCTCACTTCTGACACTGCGTCGGGACTCTGAGCTGAGGAAGCTCCTTCTGATTAACTGACAGCAATTTAAACAGAATACGTACAGAGAAAAATCAAAATTGACATTGTGTATTTTTCTGCCCTCTGTAGAAGAAAAACAATGGAATAGCAATCCTCAATCACAGGAGGCGATTATAGCCTTGCACAGTCTACACGCTATCGCAAAAGAACACGATGTTTGGGCTCTTGTCTTGTTAAATTAATACATTTTTATCCTGATCACAGAGAAACAGAAAGTAATAAAAAAAAACCTCAGAGAACACAAAGACAGCAGTAATACAACTGATTACCAATTGGATTACATTGTTTTCCAGAGTGATTCACACAGCAGATGCAGTGTATACACTCATAACTTGGAGTCTCCTTGTATTACAACTGACCTTGTAGACACTAACTCAAATTTCTCAAAAATATAGACTAGATTGAAAAACCTGAACTTAAGACAGTTACATATCGAGTTAGGCTTTCACCACTTGAAAGCCATTGGCCCTATATTAAATTCTAAAAATCCTGTTGCTTACCATTGTTCTCTTCTGTTAAAACTTCAGCAATATGTTAAGCACAACTGTTCCTATCTCTCAGCTACTGAATTACTGCAATTTCTAAACGCGTGCCTTTGATTTAAAAAATGCAAAATTCAGTGTCTGGGAACTCAAAGGAAAAAAAGAAAACTGAATACAAATCAGCCTGGGATCTAAAAAAAGAGATATAAAAATACACACACACAGGCTGAGATTTGACTGTAAGTGGGGGAAATGTTGTAGGAATACAGGATGTCTTGTAGACAAGATGCTAGACAGTACCTGGGCCAAGCAGACCCATCAACTGACAGAGAAAAGCTGTAACTGATCCTCCCCATCTCCAAGAGATGCAAATATCGAACCCTTGCTTGGGAAAGCAAGAATCCAGCTCTGTCAACCTATAAACAAAACCAAAATGCTACTTCACCCTTGAACTGCAATGCTTGCCCATACACAGTCCTGTGAATATAGTTCCCAATGACAGGAGCGTGCTCCAAACTAATTGGTTACTGTTCCACTACAGAGCTCATCCCACTGCAGCGCCAGCATTATGATGCACTCTGCTATTCTAGTTATTTCTACACAAGAAATAACCAGCTAAAATACCAGCTAGACTGAATCAGAAACTGTTTTAAGTGTCGATGCTGTCAGTTTCTGCCAGACTGGGATGGTGTTTGTCAAGGTTCCCAACATGCAGAAAAGTACAAACAGGAGCTGAATAATACAGAATGCAGCAGTATTCCCCTCTGGGCTGCATATAGGAATGGATTTCTTCTTTGTTTTGCTAAGTCATTTTGTTCTGTAACAAACATGCACACTAACAGGACTTAAGACGCAATAGAGGAAGGTGAAAGTTATCCAAAAATTCTGCCAAAATCATTAAAAATGCATACATCTTATCTGCAGCAGCATACAAACGCCTTCACGGCTGTGTTTTGTTGTTAACATAACGGTAGTCACAACTGGGTTAAAATAAAATTCTCACAGTTTTCTCCTAATAAGAACTCTTTCTTATGAAAACCCACTTCAGGGAGAAGAGGGGGAAAATAGTAAAAGAAAAAAAAAAAATAAAGAATGACATTTCCATTTGTTTTTGAGAACTGAGATTTGGAGCTTTGACACATTCCTTCCTGCATCCCCTCCTCCCCCCGCCCTGCCCTTTTTTTTTGGTATCAGTGCAATAAAAAAAAACCAGAAACTGTTTCTTTCACATCCTCCTTCCCAATCCTCTTCTACTGCCCCACCATTTTCACAAGTCTACCAGCTTCAGTAAGTTAATGGCAGAAGGTGGTGTTTTGTTTTCCTTTTGTCACGAACTTTTCCAAAGCTGGAGAAGCTTTGCAAAGTTTGTGAGAGAACAAGAATAAAAGTTTACCTTTTTCCTTTGAGATTCTCCATTTTTTACTTAGCTAAAAGTGCAGTTGAGAAAAGAATGTCAAATCAGAAGTGCATGTGTCAAGCATTGAGTGGAAGAGAAACAAGATGAAACCAACAGCAGTACCTTTGCTGGAGGACAAAACAAGGAGGAAGAATCCTTATCCAGAGGAAACCATGGAAATACATTTCGTATTCTGACTTTCTGTAACCTGGGGTGCTAATGAACATCACCAGGGCTGTTTCAGAGGAAGTCCTGATGCGCTGAGGACAACCTGTAAGTCACTAAATGTGAGAAAAAGTAACTAAAATTGGGCAAGTTATAAGTTTTTGTAAGAAAGCCAATGCTGTTCCTTCAGCTTCCTCTGTAGTCAGTGGGGAAAGATGAGTCTTTGCCAAGAGTGATTCCAACTCAGAGAACCACAGACTATCCCAAGTTGGAAGAAACCCATAAAGATCAGCAAGTCCAACTCCTGGCTCCACATAGGACCACCCAGAAATGAGACCACATGTCTGAGGGCTTTATCCAGACACTTCTTGAACTCCAGCAAGCTTGGTGCCATGACCACTTCCCTAGTTAGGCTGTTGCGGTGCCTGACCACACTCTTGGTGAAGAACCTTTTCCTGATATCCAACTGGAACCTTCCTTGTCCCAGGTTTTCATCTAAACATCTGCTCTAGCAAAAGATAAATCAGCTCTTAAGCATGTTTCTCTGCTTGTTGGGAATCATAAAGGGAGCATTAGTGACAACTGTGGCTGGAAACCCAAGTTCAGATTGTTAAAGCTACAGGATAAATCCTACTGAGTGACAAAATGAAGAGAACATAATATGGCATTTTCCTTCCTGCTACTGACAGCATCAGTATTGCCTGTGGAAAAAAAGAGCAAAGTGAATTGAGTTTGCCTACAGCTCTGTTTTGCATTTCACTACCAGCTGGTAATGGAAGGACAATGCTTTCAAATCCTAGTGCCACACAGGAAGATCATCTCAACTGAAAAAGCATAGGGCTTTTCCTTCTGGGCTTCAGGAAAACAAAACAAAATGGCACAAAACACCACAAAAAACCCACTCAGTATTTACAGCAGATATACTGGAAATAGAGAGAAAAGCTGAAAAAGACAGACAGAGAGGTTTCTTCCTTTTCCTCTCTATGTTCAGCCTTCTTCACGACTGTTTCCTTATAGTAGGATGGACAATGAAATGAGCTTTGTAAACCTTTAGAAGGTACTGGACACCATACTGCAGGTGGAGCCTCACAAGGGCAGAGTAGAGAGACAATCCCTTCCCTGTCCTTGCTGCCACCTCTGTTCTAATAGAGCCCAGGATACCATTGGCCTTCTGGGCTGCAAGCACACACTGTTGGCGTGTGTTCAGTTTTTCATCAGCCAGATGTCCAAGTCCTTCTCAGCAGGGCTGCTTTCAAGGAGTTCTTCTCCCAGTCTGTATATGTATCTGGGATAACTTTGATCCATAGAAAAACTTGCATAATAATCATCATCATAGCCAGAAAAAGGCTATGCAAATCCAGTTCACCAGAAGAATAAAAAAAGGCATATCAATAATAACCACGTTGCCTCTAAAATTGGGTATTTTGCTTGGATGTGCAGCACATTTCAGCAGAAAGTTGATGTTGGATTAGTTTTGTGTTTCAGCAAGCCAGAGGGACCGCGAGGAAACACACATAGCATTGCATGATAGCATTCAACTTGGATTCAGGAAAGTAGACTTGTATTACTATCCCTACCGTGGCCCAACATGTGGCTTCACTTTTCAGGCTTTAACACTCTTACAGGTGGAGATACAGTGCATAGTTCTGCAGAAACCTAGCAACAGCTTCTAATGATGATGACAATTGCTCTGTGTTCAAGCTAATGATGTTAATGGGGACCTTTGAGAAAGAAACGTGAATGAAGGTTGTTAGGACCTAAGGAACTAACAAGGAGATTTGTCCATGGGAGTCAACAGAAGCTGCAAAGAGTGGGGAGCAATGAGGACTTCCCTGTAGCTGAGGCAGACAGCACTGCTGTCACCATTAGATGAGCTGCTACAGACCAAGAGCACAGCTTTAATCAGTGTTCCCACAGGGACACTGATCTCCTTGCTTGTTTTTGGGATTCCGGGACCTCAGGGTCTCAAAGACAGAAACCCAAGTGCTCACAGCTGCAGCCAGGCTCAGGGACTGCAGGCAGCGAGCATCAGAGCTGTGGGAGCCAGAGCACTGCCACATCAAATTAGGGAAACAGATGTGAGCTTTCTAGGGTTTGGCTTAATCTGAATTCCAGCTCTTCATCTGGAGAATGAGAACACCCACCATCCTGTCACCTAACAGATGAGCAGAGGATCAATTAGTACTGTGAAACTCTCCTCTCCAAATGAGCACCACAGAATGGCCATAAGGAAATCAATACTTCTCTATTCAGAACAAGATGTGAACAGCATGCAATAAATACAGCACAGAGGAACAAGGCTGGAAGGAAGAGAGACCAGCAGTCCTCTGCAAAGGAACAGCATTTGCAAACACGGGCAACCAAATTAAGGTAGCAAGTAGGCTTCAACTCTTGCAAGCATCGCTCTTGCACCTTGGTAATATTCACCTGTGCATGCGATTATTTCTGACAGACCTTGAGAAGCAGAGAGCTGGTATGACTGCAGGTATGTACACCTCATCCTGGACAGGACCTGGTGTCATCAGCAGTGCCACATGATGCCAAAGGCCATGGAAAGTCATACATGTCTGCAGTTTATGAGTTGCTGGCAGAAGCCAGGGACACCTGTTCTGCGGCTAGAAGTCAGCCCAGGGAAGCTAAAGCATAGCTTCCCAGCAGCAAATATGGCCCAAAGGCTCCAGGAAAAACAGTGAGCCCAGGCCCATAGCACCCACTGGTTTGGCAGGGTCAGAAAATAACACCACATCCACAACTATGAAGGGACACGATTCTGCCAGAGTACACCAGCAACAGTAACTTTGTTTTGCATATATGTGCGCCTCCCTGGCTGGGGTGCATAGAGCCTGCAGAATCTCTTTTTTTTTTTAATGATAATCTTAGAAGACAAGCAGAACTGCAGGAATGGTGTAGTAGAAACTCCAGTTCCCTTGCTGCATAAAAATGCTCATGTTACTGTTGGTAGCTGCCATTCAAACTCAAAAGCTACTTTTCAGGATTGCTGCAAGTTGAATTAGAAGCTAAAGCCCAGACGACGTGGCTTAGCCTTTCCTACAACCCAGGCCTCAAAATTCACCCTCCTCAAGTCCACGTGTCTTGTGTTTGCTGAGTATATTTAAAGATCTGCATAGATTCCACTAGTTAAAGTCATCTGCTACATGGGCACAAAGCTAACTGTGATGTCAAGCACATTGCAAAGCATGAAGCTCCAGAACAACCTACACGGAGTCTTCCTTAAGAACTTGTAACTGTAAAATTGCAACAGACTTTTAATATTTCTGGTGGGGAACACGGTTACTGTGCATGCATTCTAGACAAAATCTTTTAGAATCAGCTGGTGTAAATTTCAGAGGTCTGTCCAACTTTTGGAGTACATAATCTCACTGCATTAAAGGCATCACTGCCCTGCACAGAACTAGTAGCCTCCAAGCCCAAGGAGTCTCCATCTTCTCCTATGGCTGTTACCAACCTTTCTGGCTCATCACTCAAACGGTTGCACAGCCATTGGGTTCTTAGACAAGCCAGTATTATCTTCAGGGTTGCCGATTTATGAGGAACAAAATAATTACATTTTGATTTAGACCCCAGAGTATTTCAAGTATTGCAATTCAAGCAAAGTATTTTGGGATGTCACAGGCTTGTACCATAGTATAGATTTGTGTGTGTTTGAGAATCAATTATCATTAATATAACAGCAAGTGCCAAGTGCTGTTCAAGCATATTTAACTCTCAAGTTCTGTTGGGGTTGTTATAAAGTGACTCATTTTCAGAGAAAAAAATCCTGTGACTCCTGTAATTATTTTCCAGTATTTTCCATTTAGCAGCTTTTTGTTGCTGCTGGTATTTTTGTTTATATTGAAAGGGGAAAAAAAAAAAGAAAACCAACAAAGCCTTGACCAAAGAAAAAGGAAACAGAAATGAACGGATAACAACATAACGTGTAAAGCTATAAATCTATCGGTCTATTCTTTTCAAAGGAACTTCAGCAAGCAAGAGGATGAATTTTTAGTGAAGTTCTGTAAGCACCATATCACTTTTATCTCTTCCACATTTTTAAATCTCTGACCTTTGGCTCTGTGCTGGTCCTGCAGTTAGTCCAGCAAAAGGAAGCATTAGTTACCTTTTTGGAAGTGCATATTCTGGGTCATAGCCTGCTGGTTATGGCTCCACACGAATGCTTCCAGGAGTTGGATTCACTTATTTGCTCTGCTGCAATTTCTGGGTGATATTTTTTTTTTAATTTCATCTCAGACAAGAGTCCTAAAAGTCTAAGGAAAGAAAGCAACGTGCTTCTGGCTTATAAGATCTAATTTGAACCATAGTGACAGCAATAACGTATGAAGAGCTCTCATAGTTTCCTTATTCAGCCTGTCTCAACAGCTTTGAATTGTTTGCTTACCTCAGGGGTAATAAACTGTACTTTCTAAAAGTAAACTCCTCTTAATAGAAGAAAGTCAAGCCAGATTTATTCTGGTGCCTGAATAAAGGAATCTGACTGGGTCACGTAGTGATCAAAGCCAGATCAGTTCCAAGATGCTGAACTCTTGTAGCATAAGACTAGTTTATACCAAAATCATAGCTTTTCTGCTAAAATTGATCTGTGCTGCTTTGATCATCTAAATTAGCCCCAAATAAAGCAGATGTGATCGAAATTAAAAGGAGCAGTTTGAAAACCCTAATCCCACTCTGACTCTGTTGGACGTACACTTAATGATTCGCACCTTGTGTGCCACAAGGTAAGAGCTCCACAAAATCAACCATGAGAACTACATCTATCCTTTCCCTACACAGCTCCAGGGGCAGTGACACCATACTTCTCTGAGCAGTCTGCTTCAGTCAGTGCCTGACCACTCTTTCTGAGGATAATTTTTTCCTAATATCCAGCCTGAAACTCCCCTTGAGGCCATTCCCTCTCATTGTTACTTACACAGGAGAAGAGGCCGACTCCCACCTCTCCACAACCTCCTCTCAGAGAGTTCTAGAGAGCAACAATTTCTACCCTGAGCTTCCTCTTCTACAGACTAAACCATCCCCGTTTCCTCAGAAGCTCCCCATAGGGCTTGTGCTCCAGACCCCTCACAGCTCTGTTCCCCTTATCTGGACACACTCCATGGCCTTGAAGCCTTTCTAGCAGGGAGGAGCCCAAAACTGTACACAGTACTTGAGGTGCGGCCTCACCAGAGCGGAGTACAGAGGATTCTTGCCCACCTGGCCCCATGGACCAGTGACAGTCCAGGTGGAAACCTAGTAGTGCTGCTTCTGCAATTTGTATCACATTGCCTAGTGAGGACAGTCTACTATCTGGAATAACTTTACTCCCTGAATTTCTCATCTACAACTAACACATGTTCACACATCTTGAGAACTAGTGTCTGAGCAGAGGGATACAGCCTTTCCTACCAGCCACTTAATCCAATTTCATACTAGTTTTAGGATATCATCGCGGCAGTAAGAAGCCAGAGATTAACAATTAACTTGATGCCCACCTTCCCCATCACCTTTAATTTTAAATTAAACATGCTTCCTGGCACGGTCTAATTCCTCTGTTAGTTCTAACCTTTATTTCTTTTCTTGTTGGCCCAGCAGGAGAGAGAAAGTAAATAAACATCTGTGAACGTGCCTCCTTGCTGTTGCTACAGTTGATGTCACCACTCAACTAAATGGCCAGCTGGCTCTCCTTCTCAGAGAGCATCTCACAAGCTGTTTGACACACAAGTTTCAATGTGCAAGTCTGAATTTATGCAGTCTCTGTCCTGAAGGAAATTAAGGATTCTAAACTGTGAGAAGTCCTGCTTATCTCAAGGTGCTGTTCTGGCAGCACAAAAACATGCCCTAGGTGATATCTACTGCTTCAAATTGCCTCTAAAAGCTATAGGCATCTAAAAATAGCCAGTTACCTCATCCCTCTGATGTTAACAGTCCCTGTCAGAAAGCAGCTTCTGAGCAGTAGCCACATTCTAATGTCTTTCTCCTTCCTACCCTCTCTAGTATGCCAGATATATAAGCAAGAAAGCTCTCATCATCCATTTTACCATGAATACAAGCACTAAAATTAATGCTTGCCTGTGCTATGCACTTATAAAAGGTAATACTGGGCTATAAGGCCGGTTACCAGAGATAATTGTCATTGCTGTCAAATGAGCAGGCAGTCACAATCTCAAAGCTCCTTAAACACTATTTGTCCTTCATGACCTCAGCTGCTCCTCACACACCTTGCTCCTAGATTGTTCATCACCTTTGTTGCTCTCCCTTGGGTGTTCTCTAATGGCTTTAAGTCTTTCCTATATTGTGACCCAAACTGCACCCAATGCTGGAGGTGAGGATGTGCAGCACAGAGCAGAGAGGACAACCCCTTCCCTCTCTCTCTGGCAGTGCTGGGCCTGGTGCCCCCCAGGGTACAGTTGACCATTTTGGCTCCAGGGTATATTGCTGGCGCCAATTCAACTTATATCAGACAGAACCCCCAGACTCCTTTCCACGGGGATGCTCTGCAGCCTCTTGTCCCCCAGTCTGAACACAGAGGCAGAGCTGTTTCATCTGTCAAAAGTAGAGCTTCTTGATACATAGCCATTACACAAACCACTATTCAGAGCACAATCATAGGGGAAGAAAGAACCTGCTGCATGAGATAGGGTTAGAGAATAGGGGAAAATAAGTTTGTGGCACTGTAACATAAACTATTCCATTCCACTCAACTAGTAGTTTGGTTGGAGCAAACTCCACAGCTATTCTCTGCCTCGAATTACTTGCCATGGAGAAAGCATCCATTAAAGTGCTGTGAAAATCATCTCTTGGGTCACACCTGAAACCATAAGATGGAGTACTCTATTGTGCTTCTATTGCAGTTTCTTTTTGCTTGCACTATACCTCATTGCAAATTCCTTGAAAATCTATTCCGGTATGATATACTTCAGGTCCGTTACTGAACTATGTTAGCTGCAAATAAAAGCCATTCTTTTCTTCTCCTCCCTATCCCCAGTCACAGTACTCCCAAGAGAGCTAGTCTTCATGCATCTTGTCTGCAACTTTCAAGAAAAAAATAATTCACTGTACAACCTATAATTCTTTGAGGGCTGAAGTGAATCCTAAGGGCATAGTATTCCACCAATAAATGACACATCAGGCTTCCTGTCCCAAAAGAATTAAAAGATATTCCACACTTACAATCACACCTATGTATAGAAGTTACTTTTTAATTTCCTTTTTCTGCATAGCCATTCTTCATGTTTTTATATTCATCGCTGAGGAAGCTTCCAGTGTTTCATTTGCAAAGATGACATCCACTGCATATGAAATTGAGTGCTGACTGCTTTTCAGAATACACATGATTATACTTCCAGGACGTTCCTGCTCTTTTATTGGCCCCTCTAGTAATATTCTTTCCGTAGCTATCCTTGCACTTTCCATACCAACTGGATGGTTCCTGAATTATTGATGAATCCCTTTCCGCCATGAACTCCATATGAAATAGAGGTCTACAAATGATCAGAACACTGCAAATAAGCATTTTATTTTTAGAGTCAATAGCCAACATATCTTGAAAGTGAGTAATGCTGTTAGTCAATTAGCACTCACACAACAGATTAACAAAACCCAAAAACCTCTGTTAAACCTATTACAATATAATGCAACACTTTTATGACATAAATTTGAATTAATTGTTAAGGAGATTTCTACACCTTTAAGTTAGGTTTACACAACAACCTGAGCACTTTCCCCGCTCCTGTTCCTAGGAAAATATATTTAAAAGGAAGAGATAAGTTTAATATTTCTGGCAAAATATGGACTGTATTCAGTTTCTGCAAAATCTGCACTCAGATGGCAAGAGTAAGATGCCACAACAAGCAACATCATTCATCACCAATGCAGATTAATGCTTTATATTATGCTTCCTTTGCTGTTCTGGGCATTGAGAAAAATGTGCTTATTTCCTTACCCTATAAAATCTCTGATAGATTAATTGAGCATGTTTAATCTAAAAACAAAAGGCTACTTACGATAAATCTGGAAGCAGCAGTCCACTCATACAGTATCTACGTTTACTTACTGTTAGAACTACACACGTAAAACTGATCACTAAAATCTGGACAATTAAGAAATATATCTGGTCAAAATTGCCCTAAACCCAAATACCATATTTGCAGATTTCTTTTTACACCCGAAATACCATTAATTCTATTGAGATATACCTGTAATTGGAATCTTTGCACGCATTGACCTCATCTGTGCAATACAGAATTCAGAGG
>PPHD01028048.1:0-10996 GCA_002909625.1 Bambusicola thoracicus
AGGACCACAATGATCATCGAGTTTCAACCCCCTCGCAATGTGCAGGGTCACCAACCACTAGATCAGGCTGCCCAGAACCACATTCAGCCTGGTCTTGAATGCCTGCAGGGATGGGACATCCACAACCTCCTAGGCAGGCTATTCCAGTGTGTCAGCACCCTCTGTGTGAAAAACTTCCTCCTAACATCTAACCCAAACCTCCCCTGTCTCAGTTTAAAACCATTCCCCCATGTCCTACCACTATCCACCCTCGTAAACAACCATTGCCCCTCCTGTTTATACGCTCCCTTCAAGTACTGGAAGGCCACAATGAGGTCTCCCCAGAGCCTTCTTTTCTCCAAGCCAAACAAGCCCAGTTCCCTCATAGGAGAGGTGCTCCAGCCCTCTCCTATCTCCAGTCATCTTAGTGGCCCTCCTCTGGACCCTCTCCAAGAGCTCCACGTCCTTCCTGTACTGGGGGCCCCAGGCTTGGATGCAGTTCTCTGGGTGGGGCCTCACAAGAGCCAAGTAGAGGGGAACAATCACCTCCCTCTCCTTGCTGGCCACCCCTTTTTTAATGCTGCCCAGAACACAGTTGGCCTTCTGGGCTGCAAGTGCACACCACTGGCTCATGTTCAGTTTCTTATCCACCAGGACCCCCAAGTCCTTCTCCACAGGGCTGTTCTCAAGGAGATCTTCCCCCAGTTTGTATCAGTACCTGGGATTTCCCTGACCCAAGTGCAGCATCCTGCAATTGGCCTTATTGAGCCTCATTAGGTTTTCATGGGTCCACTTCTCCAGCCCATCCACATCCCTTTGGATGGCTTCCCTTCCTTCCAGTGTATTGACTGCACTGCTCAGCTTGGTGTCATCCGCAAACTTGCTGAGGGTGCGCTCAATGCCCTTGTCTGTGTTGCTGATGAAGATGCTGAAGAGCACCAGTCCTAAGAGTGACCACTGTGGGACATCGCTTGTGATCTGCCTCCACCCTGACACAGAACCATTAATCACAACCCTTTGGCTGCATCCAGCCAACCAGTTCTTAATCCATTGAATAGCCCCTCCTTCAAACCCACACCTCTCCAATCTAGAGAGAAGGATGTGGTGTGGGACCATGTCAAAGGCTTTGCAGAAGTTGAGGTAGATGACATCCATCGTCCTTCCCCTTTCCACCGAAGCCATCACTATCATATAAGGCTACCAGATTGATCAGGCAAGATCTGCCCTTGGTGAAGACATGCTGGCTGTCTCGAATCACCTCTTTGTCTTGTATGTGCCTTAACATAGCTTCTAGGAGGATATGCTTGATGATCTTCCCAGGCACAGAGGTGAGGCTCACTGGCCTGTAGTTCCCCAGGTCTTCCTTTCTCCCTCTCTTAAAAATAGAAGTAATGTTTCCCTTTTTCCAGTCACCAGGGACTTCACCTTCAGTTGTTTCTGAGCCACCTTTTTCAGCATATAAGGAGAAAGCATATGTGAAACTTACGTCAAAACACTGCACGGCTAAGTTATGACTTTGTCTACTCTCTGGACTAAGTTAACTCACAGATTTACCATTGACTCTTCACCAAGTAGTGTGCAATATCATATGTTTGATCAAATACAGCCTGAATAACACTCATAGTGTCAATCTGAGAGCAGAAAGGGCTATTTAGTTCTTGATTTTGAAAAGAGAAGTAGTTCTCAGTCTTACCAATTTTGGTGGGAAAAATAGAAATTAGTATTTCAAGCTTTGAACAATTAAAATCAGTTATATCTTGAGAGGGTAGCATTTTATTATTCATAATTAAAGTTTATCAAAAGTTAATTTTCTACCTGATTCCTCATCAAATATTCTGTTTAAGAACCTGCTTGCTTTCATGGCCATTTTTGACAATGATAAAAGATTCAGTGAAAAATGGGAAAAAGGGAAATATGGTTTCTAAGAATGATAGTTTTATTTTGCTGCAGTGTTCTTCGTTGTTCTTGGTGTCCTACTGAAAACAACTAGCGGAATTATCAATTCAATAATTACATCTTAAAACAGGACTGTTAAGCAGTATACGTTTCCCATGCTGCTGACAAATTATCACAACTGATAAAAATAGGTCTTGAGAAGATATTTATTTTTGTAAAGATTCTTTCATAACTCAGCTGCTAAATTTTTTTTTTATATTACTCAAGTTCTGTTGCTTGTATCATATTCTCTTGTTATTTTTACAGAAAAGGATTTTCTAAGAGGTATTCAATCAATTTTTTGCAAGCAGCTGTAAAGTAAGTTTAATGAAAACATCTCACATCCTTTCTTTTTTTCCTGTGAAAAATAAAATAAACTGATAGATTCAGCCAGAAATGTATGCCCATTTTTTTTATATCATCATTTTAAATGTACCCTACATTTAAACGTGCATTTCTGAGGTAGCTGCTTCCCTTTGCAGGTGCTGCCAATACTGCATCAAGAAATCCTTCCAGAAAGTTTAGTAGCCTTACAGCCTGTAACAATTTATGATGTAATATAAATACATTACAGGCTTAAAACGTTGTGCTACAGCCTGGGATACTTTTTCATCAGTTTGTTTGTTTAACTGACATAAAAAGTGGAATAAGTGGTCCATCAATACATGACAGGCTGATAGTGAGCTGTCTGATTAGGAGTAAAAAGAGCAGAACATTTCAGTATGATGAAATTAGTATTTATATGATTGCTATGAGAAAAAACATTTTTGCATCCAATAATTGTTAACTCCATAGGAAAAAAATAAAAGAAAAAAATGAAAGAAAAAAAATGAGAGAAAATTGTTGTGTCAGTGTCTCAGCATAGCTCCATAGCTATAAATACAAAGCTTGCTCTGAAAGTAATGCCTCCTATTTTATTATGTTGGCACACAATTTCAGTTATTAGTTTCTGTGGTATGGAAGTCGAGGTTGAATCTTCCCATCAATATCTTATTTTGTTGCCACGTGACAGATGGCAGCAGAGGGTCAACCTGACAACATCTGACATGGCAGTGCAGATGATGCAAAAATGTGGAATTGAATTCCTCCATGAAGAAAAAATTGCACCCACTGACTTTCATTGATGCTTGCTGAATATTTATGGAGACCAAACAGTAGATGTGAGCATACTGAGGCGGTTGGTGGTACATTTCAATTATTATAGATGTTTCAGACCTCTGCTAGAATACATTTATTAAATAAGTGGTTCAATGTTCTGCTTAAATAAATATAAAGAAGGATATGACTACACAAGGCCATTTTGGTGTTCCTGTACTGAGAATGGGCTGAGAAGCACTTTTGATGTCTCTAGCTTCTTACTAACCTCATTAAATCTATTGATTGGAAAAGACAAGCATCACTCAGCCCCAAAGATAGTTCTGTGTTTTTGTTTTTGTTTTTGTTTTCCAGGATACGTCTTGGCATCTTCTGTGCTCCATGACACCATATGCCGAAGAGGTCTAGTAATCCTAACATGCTATTAGTTGGTGTTTGACATTTGCTGTGCCATAGCACTTTCTTCTCAGTGGCAAAGTAATATATGACATGATCCTATGAAACAGAATAGTAGTCACACATCCCTTCACTTCACCGGGAGGATCTGAGAGAGTTCACAAGTCTAGAAGGGAATATGTAAAGCAATATCTCTGCCTGCTTTCTAACATAATTTTTCACTTAATTAAAAGCCATCTGAGATGTATTTCTTATTTGTTTCTTTGAACTAATCATGTATAACTGTGACAGCTGTGAAAGATAAACATTCTTCTTCTTACAGGAAACTTTTGGATCGAAGAAGTGAGATCTATTTACAGTTCACATATATTGTAAGCAATACCTATACTGCTATAGTGTGTGTCATACATGAATGTTTTGCACTTGCACAATGGCATCTCAGTCTTGTCCGACATTTTCTTGTCTATGGTCCAGGCAAAATTATAACCCTAGCTGTAACAAATAATAATTGTTCATAGGAAAAAAAAATCAACAATGACATATAATTATGACCAATATAATCATTAATAACACTATTTAATACTAAGGTAGACACTAGTACTCTTGGTACAAATAATGTTCCTCATGTACATTGCAGTCCAATTGACTCATAGGCATAAGTGCATGTGGACAGAGTATGTCCACTCCTCTAAGGTACCTTAGAGGACCTTTTCCATGACAACAAAGTACAGTAAGAAAGGGAGGCCGTAATGAGAATCAAGTCTGCTCAGTCACACTAATTCGTAAGCAGGATTATCTGATTGAGGACTTGTAAGGTGAGAGACTATCACAAGAAACACAGCTCCCAGTTACACTAATTGGCAGGCTAGCGTGATAAAAGTGTCATTTCCTTTCCCTGGATGCTGTGCACTGGGCTGGGCCACAGCTGCCAAGCAGAAAGGGTTCTGAACCGAAGTGTCTGGAAGAGAAAGCGGCAAGCTTGAAGGAATTTTTCCCACATCAACAATAGATACTAAAAAATACCCAACAACTCACAGTCATTTAAACTGTACGGCATATATGAGAAGACTGAATTTGCTAACACAACTATCTTACAGTTTCACCTGCTTCTTGAAATTTGCTATAATATGAAATGTTAATAACATTAAAATAAATTGAAATCTTGAACTCACACCACCAATAGTTCTCCTGGAGGTAAAAGGCAGAAAGAACCATTGTGATTACTTTTCCGGTATGTGTAATATAATCATAGAATATCATCTGTTTTTGCCCCATAACAAGTTGTTAAATTGAAATACATCCATGAAAAAAAAGATATATCTTGATTCAAGCTTGCTGGTTCCACTCTAAGCAGACTGTGTTCAGAATTAGGGAATATGGAATCACTGTGACTACAGCTGACTCAAACATGTTACAACAGCACAAAGATAGGGCAGATGTATGCTAGATTGAAGCAGTAAGAGGTGTAGTGCAAAGGAATCATAGAAGCATAAAATGGCTTTGGTTGGAAAGGGCTTCAAGGATCATCAAGCTCCAACACCCCTGCTGCAGACAGGGTCACCAACCTCCATATCTTATACTAGACCAGGCTGTCCAGGACCCCATCCAACCTGGCCTTGAACACCTCCAGGGACAGGGCATCCACAACCCCTCTAGGCAGCCTGTTCCAGCACCTCACCACTCTCTTGTTAAAGAACTTCCCCTGATATGCAACCTAAATCTTCCCTCCTTCAACTTAAAACAATTTCCCCTTGTCCTGCCTCCTTTTAGATACTGAAAGGTTTAGGGTAATTTTTCCAGACTATGCACATTAGGTGGAGAAAAAAATTCTTACAGAATAACTTGAATACCTGAATGGGAGCACTATACAGACACTCTGAGATGGCTCCAAAAAGATAACTTTCAGAACGAGTACAGACAGAGTGATAATCATTATAACACGGCTGCATATGAGTTTGACTATTCTTTCTTTTAGGTATCATTATGTCATGATGTTACATTTCATGACAAAGAACACACCACATAAATTTGTACAAAGTCTTTGTTTTTGGCTCAAAGTTTGCTTTCTGAGGCATTTCTTGCGATAAGACTCTGACTTAACTAGAAGATGAGAGGTGGGTGTAGCCATGTGGCAGTCAACACCACTGTGTGGACAATTTTACATTTGAAAGCATTTCTTTGGAGCTCTTTGCCTTCAAAAGAGAGTCCTAAGGACTGTTTACTGGCAGAAGATCTGGCCTGTGACAAATAACTCCAGCTTGCTATAGGAGATTGGGAGATGATACCACTGCATTCCGTGAAGGCAAGATACAAGTTGGCGTCTCCCTGCTCCCTCTTATCTGCTGGCAAGGCCCGGAAGATGGGAACTAAAGGAGTTCCTGCTGAGATCCAAAAGCCAGAAGCTGTCACTCCAAAAGCAGCTGACTGAACTACTTTGGGCTTATAAATAACTTTGTACTGCCATTGGAAAGTATCTCCATTATCTCCATAGTCACAGATGTCATCGTCAGCAGCGATGCAGAACAACAACTCCCGACAACCCACCACTACTGAAGACCAATGACTGAACTGTGAACCACGCTGGACCCATGGTGGTTACTATCTCTGTCTTGCTCTCTATAAAGACTCCTTGCTTTTATTTCTTATCCTTTCTATTGCCTGTCTTCCCTTCCCCATCTCCCTAAATGACTAGGATTTATAATAAACTGGTCGGGCTAACACTTGACCCGTTGTGTCTAAATCTCACCATCAGGTATACATACATCAAAGAACATCCTCTCCCTCCTATAAACTAAAAATAAAAGTAAATAGAATGATAGGAGATACAAAAACAAAGTTTTGTTTGATACTCTTGAATTTTATTCTGTGACTATTATTTTTTTATCACTCTTTAGTTTTGTACATNAATTACAGTAACACTTTCTCCTCTCTTGCCTAGTACAGTGTAAAACAGGATGGTGTGGTAAACAAAAATAAACAGGAACAACAGCAACAAAAACAGCCAAACTGCATATTTAATATCACTGAAGATATTTAGAAAAACTTGATGACTTAGAACTCAAAAAGAGATAATGAAGTTTTCTCCTTCAAAATCATTGTGTTCGTTTTTTTTTTTTTTTTGTTTTTCTTGTGTTTTTTTTTTTTTTTTGTGGTTGTTGTTGTTTTTAGCTATGAAGAAAATTATATGGGATTATATTCATTCATGTCATTTAGTCATGTAGTCATTCCAGTATTTTTTCTGCTTTTCAAATGGGTAGTAAGTATTGCTATTTCTTTGTTGTCTGAGCTGATTAGGTAGATTTACATACTCTCATACTCTTTCTTTTTGGGAAACTTAGAATTTTCTTTTACTTCTTGCTTTAAAGCTCAGAAAACATAGTAAATTCAGTTTGAGGTACATATGTTTGTGTTTTAGGCTAGAATGAGGCAAAAAACAACAACAAACAACCAAACCCAAAACAAACAAACAAACAAAAACCTTTTGAGTGAAATTTCCTGAGTTCCTCACCTCTTGTGATTTTACAGGCTCTGTGTAGAATATTTGAATTGCTCAGTGAACACCACTGCATGAACCAGTAGCTGGTAGTGAATCCAAGAAATAAGACAAAACAAACACCTTACTTCCCTGAGCATACACAGTAAGGAAACCATAGTCAGGCTGAATGTTGTGAGGGGATGATTATTCGGAAAGATGGAAATAGCTTTAGCTAAATAGATTGACAAATTTTTGTATTGAGGGATTTTACAAAATAAGTTTCATGGAAGGAGGAGGATACAGATTCCAGATATTCTCAGTAATCTGATCAGCCTGCTTTCTGAGGAGCTCTGTTATCAACGTGGCAGGAAAGTAAACAAGTTCATTTGCATTTTGCAAGATATTTTGATTTTGGAGAGTAAGCAAATAGCGGTGATGATCTATACTGTGGAAGAATTTCTGACAAACAAGTAATTTCCCAGCCATCACTTCTCAGTAAGTACTGACCGATAGTTAATTTTTATGGCTCAGCTCACTCAGAATGCAGATTGCCCTTCTTCACCTTCTCATTTCTTCTTTAGAATTTTGCATTTTTTGTCAGTTCGATATGACAGATTTGTAATAGTTGAAGGTGTTATTCTTAACTAAAAAAAACCCTCCAAAACAAATACCAAAAACCTTTCTGAAAAACCCTTCATCAGAGGATTCAGTGTTTAAATTGAAGCATAACTTTTTGCTACATACATGTTCTACTTTAAAACAAGAATGTAAAGAAGTAGTTCCATTTTTTACTCAGATCAGCTATGGAATTTGACTGTTGGGTAATTTCTCAATTGTTAAGATCTGTGGAATTGAATGCTAATAGAAGACATATTTCCTTGATGATCATAAGGATGAGTTTTATTTTGTCATCTTGTTCACCACACATTCAGCAGTTGGCATACTGAGAGTTACTTCCTAATGTTTAGGGGGAACATCCTGTGTGCCATGAATTGTGCCTATTGCCTCCTCTCCTGGTGCTGGCCATCACTGGAAAGAGCCTGGCTTTGTCATCTTTTCATCCTTCCTTCAGGTATTTAAATACACTGGTAAAACCTCCCCTGAACCTTCTTTTCTCTCAGTTAAACCATCTTGGCCTTTCGTTACAGGAGAAGTGCTTCCACTCATTGATCATTTTCACATCCCTTCATTGAACTGTCTCCAGTTGCTCCATGTCTCTCTTGTACTGAGGAGCCCAAAACCGGACACAGTGCTTCAGGCTTGGCTTCACCACTGCTGAGAAGAAGGAAAGGATAACCTTACTTGACCTGTTGGCAACACTTAATGCAGCCCAGGATATAATGCAGCCCAGCCTTCTCTGTGGCAAGGTCACACTGACAATTCAATGTTCAACTTGGTGTCTACCAGCATCCCCAGGTTCTTTCCTGCAGAACTACTGTCCAGAAGAGTGATCTCCAGGATATTCTTATTCCTGGGATTGTTACTCTCTAGGTGCAGGACTTTGAACTTCTTGTTAAATGGTTCATGTCAGCCCATTTCAAGAATTGTTTGATAATATTAAATAAAGTGGATTACAACCAAGTATTATAGCTGGCAACAAGGCATGAAGTCAGAAGGGGATCTGACATGTTCAGAGACTTGCCAGTTTCTTCCAACTGTTCTGCTGTATTCTAATAGTATCTTAACCTAGGTAGTTTCCCAGGTGCCTTGGAAACTACTTTCATACTAAAAACCATTCTAAAGGCCTCTCTGTAAAACAACTTGGTTTTAACTTTTTCTGTTTCTGTAGTCATTTTTCTCTCCTAAACCAAGATAATGTGTTTTGTTTGTATGGTCACAGCATCTTTTCAAGCCATTTCTGTGTCTACCTGACCCATCAGAAAACGAATTTTTGCTTGAACTATCTGCGTTTGGTTGCACAGTTGATTAATAAATACTTATTTCCTAGATGAGTACAAGGATACAATCTTTTTCTCACTTGGAAGTTTTTGCTGGATTTTGATCCTAAGTTCAAATACATAAATCTAGCACTTTATTGCTAGCATTTCAGCACTTCCTGTCAGAATAAATGTATCTAATGAATCAAGTCATGTAGAAAATAACTTCTAGCATTTTTTTTCTTTTTCTGAAATAAATATAAATCATTTCAGTGCTCAGCCCCAAGCAGAGATCATATCTGCCTTTAAAAATAGCTACTTCAAAGAAGTTCAGAACATATTTGCATAAACCAGTTGTCAGATTGTTTGTGCTTAGTTCAAGGAGATGAGAATTAATTGTAAAATGCCATGTGGGGAATTTGTTCATACAGTGTCCATAGGGATGTACAACTTCATAACTTGAATTTTACATGGAGTGGTTCAAAGGACAAATTTTAAAATCATATTTCTCCTCCCATTACGGTTAAGTACACAGGCACATCTCAGGGGACTATAAATTGCTTGTGTTTACTTAAGCTCTGCTAATAATACTTGTCTAGAAGGAGTTCATATTTAGTGTAATTAGATAGCTGTTTCCTTTGGTGGTGAATAGAAAACAGCAGAGGAATGGGCCATATTCCGCAACGTTGAATTAAAGATACACCTCAGAATGGTATCTATTCTAATCAACTGAAAATGAAAATAATTATTTCCCCTCCTACTTCTGAAGATGTATAGGGAAAAAAAAAAAAAAAAAAAAAAAAAGAGGTGGAGGGGCCTGCTGGGGGATATATCCCAAGCAAATGTATATTACATTGTTTGAAAACAACAGTTAAACATATTGAACTGATAGAAGACATCAGAAAGTGAGCCCTGCTCAGAATGGTTTTCCATGAGTAACACCTCAAGATCACTGAATTCAAAAAGAATCTTCAGTTTACTCTGTTTTGTGTATGAATTGGTGAAGCATAATACTTTCATGAATTGTTATTATTACACATGGTTACAGAGGCTACCCCTAATAAAATAAATGATCAGGACATTTCCAGACACATTAACATAATTGTTTAAATTGCTGCATTGCCTCTATTGATAAACTTTTAGACTAGTCCCTGGCATACTTTTGGTTCAGTCAACAAGTTCTCTGCTTCAGATGGAGTTTGGAAATGCATTTCCCAGGCAAAGTTCAGCAATGATAAGCAGATTCAAGGAGGACATCTTCTTTATGAAATTAGAGAGATTAATGTATGAATAAGTCCATAGTATTCCACAACTGTTCTTAGCACTGGAAAGCATACCTAGCCATGTTTAATTTATTAGTACAAATGTAAGTACAGAAGGGTCTGAAAAACAGATAAGTCATAAATAACACAGGTTGGCCTGACCTCTTGATTTCATATGCTTAGACAGATGCCTACAGATGACAAAAAAGATACAAAACCAAGATGCTCTGAGAAACAAGCTAAAAATACCCCTGTATTACAACAGAAATAAATTGAAATGAAGATGTACAATTTTGACCATTGTACCATGTTTGATTAATTGATATTCGCTTACTCATAAAAGCAAGCGTTTAGTTCGACATTGTAGTGAGTGACTGACACTGGAAAAATAATCTTTTTGGTAATATCATAAGAAAAACACTCAGGATTGTTTGTTTGTTTTGGATTTCTTTTCCTGGATAAATTCAAATGGAATAGTTAGAAAGCTAGCAGTACTTTCAAACAGCTAGTTGCTTTAGACAGATTTCCAAAATATTTTGATGAATGGCTTGTGCTAAAAGATAAAACTATGATTTTAAATATTTTTAATTACCTGTGGTATCAAATTTACAAAATTTTAAATACTTCAAATGCTCTCAATTTTTCCTATAATTTTCCCAAAGATCCTTTTTCCTGTAGTTTCTTTCCTAATTTCGACTTGGCAGGTAACCTCTGAACAGAGTAAGACTTGTTACCTTTTACATGATTTTTTTAAGGAGGCCTTATTCACTTTATTTATGTGAACTTCAAAACAATACACTAACGAATTCGCAGATGCTCAATCTTTGTATCTCACCACGGCATCACTGTTAAATATTTTTTATCCTTACTCTATTTTATGATGTAAGGAAATGAAAGAGGAGAGGAGAGGAGAGGAGAGGAGAGGAGAGGAGAGTGTAAGAGATTATTCTTTTATATCATTGACTCAAAGTTTGCTG
>PPHD01028049.1:0-10996 GCA_002909625.1 Bambusicola thoracicus
GTTTGAAACAACAGCACTCCGTTTAAACTTCTGCTTAGAAAAAAAATGTAAAACCTAACCACTCATTTGCCAGTGTTAAAAAGAGTAAGAGACATTGCCTGATTTCCAAGCCACACCGCTATCAGTGCCCAAAGATCCACAGTAATCCCTGGGATGAGCAACCTCTGCTCCTGCCACCCACCTCCTCAGGCTGGGTGCAAGCAGGGCCTCAGTGCTGACAGTCAGCACACGGTTCTGATGCACTGCTGTGGTGTCCACAGCATTCATGAACTATTTAATGGAGTTCTGTGCGGGACAAACTTCAGAGACTGACAAAACTGCCATACCTTTCTGAAGTCCCCTTTCTGTTACACTGACAAACCACGTCTCACCCTGCTTACAGAACCCAACAGCTAGATTTGGGCAGTTACAGAAATTGTATACAATTTCTGACATCTTGATGTTGTGTTGAAGGTAGGGGAACAGCACGAAGACCATGCAAATCAGAATGAACACAGGGCTGTTGACTTGGAGGAACACAGAGTTCAGTGCATTTAAACCTCAAGGAGCAAAGAAGGATGGGAGATTATTGCTGTGAGACTTGAGAAAGAGTCTTCCATTCCTAATATGAACAAAAAGCATTGCATTTGTTTACACGTTGTCTCTATGAAAACTGCAGCCAACAGAAGTTACCAAACAATGCTCAGCATCTGAGCTGCACCGTCAGCCTGGCTGCATCCCATCCCAGGACAGGGAAGGGGTGGTTAATGGCAGCCAGGTTTGGAGATCCTCCTAGCACAAACCAGACCTGTAACGTGGAAATGCTATGTTGCACAGCATTCAAGCAGAAAACACATGGGCATCCTATCTAGCAAGGACAGTTCTATTACACAGAAAACAGCAGTACAAGAAATGGGAATCAGACTCCATTCAGACTCCAATGACTCTTGTTCTGAATAGAAATACTTAGGGTTACAGTGAGAGATTTCCTTAAGCAGCTCCTTAGCGCCATGTCTAGCAGACCTTCCAGCAGCCCCAGCTCAAGAAGACACACCTACAAGTACCAAGGGTGTGATTCTTGGTCTGGCCTCAAGTACCAAGCCCAGTCCTGCACAACTGTTCTACTAAGGCAAAACCTAAAAGAAACAGCTATAAAATTCCTGGAGACTTTCCTCTCTTCAGCTGAGAGAGAAAAATCCCAGGAAAACAGAAAACTAAATTTGAGTAAACTTGCAAAAGAAAAGACCAAGTTTTATTTCCTTGTTTCTGTACACTGCCATCTTGGTCTTACTGGCTTGTACAAGAATGTAAACTTGTAATTCATTCTTTTTATTACTATTTATTGAACTATATGGAATTTATCGTGCTCTCTGCAGGAAGCTGACATGCCCAGAGTATATCATTCTTTGATGTGCTGTGAATCAATATACACTTTCAGTGAAACACCCTGAAAATATGCCTCTTCAGCATATTTAACTTGGAGGTGGTACTTCTATTTGAAAAATCCAACCTCATCCATATTCTTCCCTGCTCCCCCAGATATGACCCAGAAGCTGTTATCGTTTTTTAATCAGAGGAAGCATGGCCCAAATTAACCAATGTGACTTAACATGCAGATATATTTCCTGCTTCCTTCCTCCTCATTATCTTACTTTCATGAGCTCAGAAATATGCCCACCAGAAATAATCGGGTCTCAGATGGAAGCAGCTGGTTCTCCACTGCTGCACATCTCAGGCCAGGGATGAGAAGCTCCACATGAAAGTGGGCCAACTGCTTCTCCTCTTGCCTTTGCAATGAGCTACCATTCTGCGTGTGGGCTTTGATTCATGAACCCTATTGGAGGCAGTCCTAGGAATTTTTCATCAGCTTCAGATAATTAAAAATGAATAATGCCTTCAGCACAATAACCCTTGTGCTAATTGTTTGGATATTAAGCTACATTCCTTTTACTTCGCCCTTGCACTTACAGATTCTTGCGTTAACACTGCAGTGGTACTGTGGAAGTAGTTAGGGTAAACCTAACCTAAGCCCCTAACCTGAATCACCAGGAATACACAACAGGAGAAGTGTTCAGAGGAGGTGTCCTAGAGAGGGGAAGAAAGAGAGGCCTCAGAGAGCATGGATAGAGACACAGAGCAAAGCTGCAAAGGAAACCTTGGGTCTTACCTGAGCGGGGACAGTAAGAAGAAACTTATACAAACTGTTGACACAAAGACTGAGAGGGAAACATGTCAAAATGAAGACAAGTTGCAATAAAGGTGTTTGTTCTTCGGTGTAGGAAATATTCTGAGTTTCACAGACTGTGTCCTACCTGAAAACATTTCCTCTGAAGGGAAGCTCTACTCCAGTACATCTGGAACTGATTTCTGGGAGAAGCCAGCAGCAGTTTACTGCACTCCAATATGAGATGCACCTGTGAGAGGCCCAAAAGCCACCTTAATAAAAGTGAGCATAAAAAGAATCAAGGTCTTAGGCAGAGGAGATTCCACATGGAGGGCTGAAGCATATGCTAGCATTACCCTCCAGCCCTCCTAGCCCAGCCTCTGTCCTCTCCACAATGCAGATCCCATGGCCTGGCCCTGCCCCTGCAAGGAGACCAGGTCCCATCTCAGAAATCCTGGGCTGAGGTAGATACAGCAGTAACATCAACAAGGGAAGATCATGGTGGTACATGGCAGTCCCTTTGTTGCACTGGTGGGACACAATCACAGCACTGAGGCACTAAGGACAATGTGCATGTGCTGAGAGCCAGAGTAAGTGTTCAGGGAGATGGGGTTGGAATAAGACCAGGTGCAGAGCCCAGGTCTTCTTTGCCCCAAATCTGTGGTCTAGTGGATTATTGGACCAAACTTTATCTAGATCCTCCCTGTGTCTGTTTGCTCTTCGTTTTGTCTTGGCTGAAAATAAATCCACAGCCTTCAGAGCACTTCCTCCCTGCTCCATGTGATTTTGATTTCACTAATTAAAGTTAATCTGATAAAGGAAGGAAGTGCAGAGAAGAATAAGAGCACAAAGCCACTGAGTAAGGGTCAGCCGGCTGGCTGCAGAGAGGGCTTTGTGGCCAGGGAGCCCAGTGCTGCAGGGCACAGCTGCCTCATCTGCTTAGCCACAGGCTGGGGCTGAGCTGTTGGCCAACCCAGCTGCCCACCATGACCTCCCTGCTGCCCTGCCAGTGCTTGCGGGATGCAACCTAATGAAAGACACTGTGGAACAGGAGGAGCACTTCTGCTTCCTGATTGTAGTTAGCCGGAACAAAACAATACATAGGCTGGCTCAGGGATGAGTAATGGATAACAAAGCAGCTTCTCATCTCAAGGCCCCTCATCTGATCTGTGCCTGGAGGGCAGCACTGATTTAAACTCATTGGCACCTGGTGGTGGGTGAGGGTTTCTGTAGGAAATGAATGCCTGAATTTCAGGATAAAGTAGTTCTAGGATAAAGAAGCTGAGAGCAGAAGGGGTGCATGGGGCTTAGTACCCCAAAGACAACAAAGCACCAGCTCACAGCTTCACCAGGTACAGAGCAACTCTGACAGCATCACTAGATAGAAAAAGTACTGTGGCACAAAAAAATTCAACTCACTGAGAAACACCTTACACGGTGCTAAGCATCCACAGCTCACAGCAAACAGGACCATGACAACATTCAGCTTTCTGGTTCAGTGAGTGGCAGCTACCTACTTCAAGGAGCATCCTGGGGTCCTTGTATCCCAGCAGATTTGCAATGGAGGGCATCTTCAGAGAGATAAGGCAGCTGAACCCACTTGTAGAATGCACAGAATATCAGTGATAATTGGAAAGCTAGGAAATGAGATGAGCTCACCTTATTTACTTTTGAGATCTTAATGACATTGAGGCACCGGAATTAGTTTTGCTGAGCAGAATGCAGTGTATCAATCTGAAGTACTTAAGCACAAAGGATTTCCTTTACCCAACTTCTATCTCGGGAAGCAAGGAGCCACAGGTAAGGTAGAGTAGGATATCTTTTTGCTCCAAACAAGCCAACAGATACACTCAGAGCCTCACCACTGAGGCACAGTATTCATGTGCAGTTAGAGATTTACCACTTCTCTGCTTTCCTTAAATTGCTGCTACATACATCGATTTCGACAGCGCCCCTGCCCCTCCTCTGCAAACTCTATTCATTGTTAACTTGTTTAAATTAAACACAAGCACGGACAGGATCAGCAAGCAGCCGTCTGTTTTATTAGTGCTTCTACTTCAAATGTCAGTCTGAGTCCCTCCTTGCTGGGCTCTGATCTCTCATGACAATTTGATTAACTTTACATTTCCTTTTATTGTTGGAGAAACATTTGGAAAATCTTACCATATCTTAGTGGCTGGTTTTGAGACCAAGATGGTGATTATGCCCATGCTTAGCATCATCCATCAAAATCAGGCATCTGACAGTCAGACCATTTGAAAAACGTGTCATTCCCAAGAAGTGCACAAGTCAAAGTGTTTCCTCATTGTGGATAAATGCAGGACATTTGATTTTCTCTTGAGAGCAATATTTTCACCAGGAAACTCTTGAACAACTTCATTAAGACTCAGTCTCCACTTTGCATTAGTCTGTGCAGACAAGAGCACCTTTCTCAGCTCCCAAAAGCTAGAAAGTGATATCTGTTTTTTACCCCAAAAGCCACATTCCTGTGGTGACTCCCCGATGGGAACATACCATTAATTGAAGGACTGTCAGAACATGACATATCCCAGAAAAAAGGATGCTCCATCTCACTTTGACAGAACAGCTCAGAACTTTTTCCCCTTGCCTAGTGCTCAAACTAATCTAATATTGCCTCAAGCCTCTGGCATATACTCAGCATTACATTTCTGCTGGCCTCTGAGCTCCTGGCTCTTGGCTCAGTCCCAGAGCATCAAAGCACTAGTGAAAGAGGCTGGAAGTTGGCCTGGTTTTGACTTCATGTTTCAAGACCAGGATCAGAAATAGATGTGGTAAGAACCTCATGGAAAAATGCTGGTTTCCTGGTGTTTTTGACAGCTTATTACTTATAGATGTTTAAATTCTTTCCTGGCATCATCTTCATCGTTTTGAAAAAATGTAGCTACTTCATCATTCTGAAGAGTCATCCCACTTACCTTTATTCAAAGAGGACACAGCAACAGATGTTATTGCCCACGTCATCTAAGTCTCTGTACATCTCAGATCTACTTAACTACAAACTGCTTTAAATCACACATAGAACTTAAATCTTATGTCAAGGTCTATCTTAACTTCAGTGGTAGAGATTAGGACTAGTAGTACTATTAGAGAACATATATCCTTCTCCAGAATACATGTCCTTCACCAGCCATAGTGCATTTGTACTGGTTATTACTTAGTAATTCAACATTCTTCTATCTATTTCTACCTCCATATTTACAACTTTTCTATTACTTCAGGACAAAGATCAGCCTTGCTTAAGACTTTTTTTGTACCTACGTATTTGGTTCTGAAAAATCATTTCTAAGTAAAAGTAATTAAAATATCTAAGGAAATTACTATGACTTGAGGAAGTACTTAGAATTATCAAGGCTTCATGGTATTGTCTCAGTAGTGGTATCTATCTCATACCTGAGCCACCCATTTGTCTGCTCAGAGAAAGAGAAAAATTAATACTGACATATGAACAACAAGCATCATGGTTGGGAAACTTGACTGGCCTCAGATCCCAGGCCATGGCAAACTGTTAGGAACTCTGACAGCCCTAAGTACACCTGAGGCTTAAAGCTTTACAGGAGCTATCCTGAGATCCTCACATCAATCTCAGAAATACATGTGTTGCACAACATATTAATCTCCCATTTCTTCTTGCATCAGGATGCTCATGAACACCAACAATAAATGATGACACCAAAATACCTCCCAATGGATATGCATAAGAAGTCTACTTTTTTGTCATTTTCAGCTCAGTGAAATTTCTCTGTAGTTTTCAAATATATCTGATCATTCTGTCTCGTGAAAAGCTACCATACCAGGCTCTGGAAGTGAGCAGTTCTGCTCTCAGTTTACAGAAGGAGGGTAACTCCTCAGCATCTCAAAAATAAGTAAAAAGAGGCTTTCCTTGCTGAGGTCTCATTTCAATCTATCAAAACAGGGCAACACAACAAACTAACCTCCCATTCTCAGATGAATAACTGCTTGTGTCTTCAGAGATACGCCTGGCTTTCCTCATGAAGAAGAGAAAAAGGAATAGAGGAGACAGAAGATGACTGTGAATAGCTAGAAAATCAGTTCTCAAGATTTACAGCAGAAAGACAGACACTTACTCTCTAATACTTCAGCATCTTCAAGCCCCTTCAATAGAGAGATCCAGATGATTAGGAACTATTTAGGCTCCTTACACTATCATGGGTCTGTACCCTGCAACAGACTGCTAAACCACTCTTCCAGAACTTCAAGACAAATGAAAGCTATTTATGCTAACCTGATACCACAATCATGCTAGAGAAAATAAATCTCTTCTGACCCAGGAGAGCATGTAATGAAAGCTGGGATCTGGCCCCATATCACCAGCTCTCCCTGCCTGAGTGCCCATAAACCACAGGCTTAATTCAGCATCTTGCTTTCAGTGCTATGGGTGCTGGAAAGAGTCCAGCCCCTGCTGTCCTAGGGAAGCGATAAAACCCCATGTGCTAGTTAATGCACTGCCTCTTATAGGCCCATGCAGCAGGTGAGCAATTATCACTTGCAGTCCAACTTAATACTTTACAGGGCCCTAGAGCTGTTTTCAATTAGTTTCAGTATACCGTTGAAATTAACTCATTTGTGTCACCTTGCCTAGCAAGTGGGCTGCGAGGAACTGATGAAACAACTAGAATTGAGTTCAGATGGCACCTCCCCTCTCCTCCTGCTCTTTGGGACTCCTTGCACTGGGATCCAGAGGGGTTATGTTTCATGGAAGAAAGCACAGATGGAAAAAGCTAGTTTGATCCATAACCAGGAGCTGAGGGACGGTTGATCCCCAGAGTCTTGTCTCCATGGTGTTTTTCCAGACTGGTTCTCTGTATCCCAAGAAACAGTCTTTCAAGCACTTCCCTTTGGATTATTTCAATCTCTTGAGGCTCTTCAGCACTTGGCCTATAAAAATGTATCTTTTTATAAAGAACTGTGTTATATGTATACTTTATCCATGAGCCTTATTTGATGAATGCTTTCAGACATTATGAACTAATTTGGACCTGATGTAAAGCAAGATTAATTCTTTCAAGCTCACTGGATTTTCACTGTTGTAAAGCATTTTCTCTTAAAGAGATGTTCTAAAAGTTGATGTCAGGGCTAAAATCAGGCTAAGTGCTTACAGGGACCCTTCTGTAATCTCCAAATACACTTCAGAGCCTGTGAGTGGTACCTAAATCAGACGATAAAAACCAAGAGGAAAGGAGTACTCTAAACAGTTTTCTGAGCTTTGTCATAAAGAGTTCTGTGTCATTCTGAATTCTTTGTCATAAAGAGTTCTCTGTCACCTCATCGCTCTGTGTTACGGTTTTCACCCCTCAAAGGTTAGATTTATCACCTCTCAGTGGGATTACAACGATAAATACTTTGCAAATGTAACATAGTTCTTAGGGAACAGTCTTGAAGAAGAGACTCAACTTGAACACAAAGAGATACCTTGCTTTGATTGTTACATTTTGAGCTTGGTGAACTTGGCTTATGCGAGCTCCTTTTAGCACCTCGCTCTTGATAAGCAATGAGTTATAACCTGACTGTGATGGTGTACCCATCTAAAGTTACCTGTAAAACAAATAATTAAACTCCACGCAGATAGTGTGACCATGTGTTATAATTTGAGCAAACATAAATTAAGAGTCAAATTCAGCCCTTAAGAAGAAGGATCCAATTCCATTAATGATCCTGTAATGTGATGGAAAGCACAGCAACGACAGCAGAGCAGCAAGGTCCTAAGCTACAACAAGTGAGGACTTGCACAAATGCAACAACCAGGAGCACAGAAATAAAGGAAAGAAGCTGCTTACCTTCAGAAGGTCACAGGTACACAGGAATCTCCAGCAAAATACACTTACCTCCCCTGCCAACCCTTAAATGAGGTCTGGGAAGGGGTGGATCCTGGTTCTACCCCTTCCAGTCATTCAGGTACATTGCATGCAGCTGAGCTCCCCTGCGTTGGCCCTGCCTTATCACCAGGTGCTCAATCACCATTTCAAGCTGTGACTTAGCATTTCTGCTGCAGAACTGCTCATAAAATACACTAATAAGAGGTTTTCTTTGGGAAAAAATAAAAGTTCATGCTTGAAATGCACTCTACAAAACAAGTATTTGTACATTCAGTGAGGGGAAGAACAGGACAATAGCCCAGTGCTCTCCATAAAAACACACTTCTGTTCATCCAAATGCAACACATAGCTCAGGTCATTATTTCTAGCAAAAAGTTAATTGCACTGACATTAAGAATGTGTTGGAGGCAGTGAACATCAGCACTGCATTGTACTAACACAGATGGAGACATCACCTGCTCTGGACAGGTAGCCAGTACATCAGTTGGTTGTCCCTGGACTGAAGATGTAAGGATGCTGAGCAACAAGCTGAAGGCCACATACTGAATGTTTAGTTGAGGCTGGTGCTTTGGACCCTAGCGTCCTTCTTCTGTGTCCAGTACTCTGAACATGTAAGATTGGCTATGAGGTCTGTGTTACGTTCAGATGACCAAAGATTTATCCTGAATTCTCTTGAATCTCTTATGTTTTCACGTGGGCAACACATAACTGCAGAGAGCACGATTATTCTACATTCTGGCGCTTGTAGGAACCAAAATGCCACAACAGCACTGTGGAAGTTCTGCGCCCACCCCTGCAGCAGTTAAATGAGCTGCAGCAATGACAGACAGAGGCTTTTAAAAAACCCACCTCAGCTGGAGAGCTTTCGGCAGCGCAGGGCCGGATGCTGGGACCGTCTCAGCACCAGGGAGCAGAGCTTCCCAGAACTGGAAATGTCAAACTGCTTCGTAAGGAGAGTCAGGCCTGGGCCCAAACCCAAAATGTCAGGCCAAATCTGAACTGCCCCAGATTTGGATTTGGATGTGAAATCTGCGGCTTGGGACTATTTCTGTTTTATATTTTAAAAGCTAATTGTCTCTTTCCATGGGTAACGAAGTATCACAAGAGCTAACATGGAAGCAGCAGATTGAAATCTCTCAGGATCCCATTCTGCAGTAGTCAAAAAACCCCTTCTTTCCTGGAAGCAGGGAACAAGCTTTGCCACATCTGCAAGCCAGGGAAAATCGCTGGAAACTCTGGAGTGAATAATTATACACAAATGTTTACAAAAAAATAAATAAGAAGAATGTATGCATAAGTCAAGAATAACAAGTGACATGTGGCCAGAACCCTGAATAGCTACTAAGGCCCAGGGTATGTAATTTTCACATCATTTGCTGCCCTGGGCAGCTAGAAAGGGTGGTTAGGAGATATTAGTACACAATGGCTCTCAGTACCTGCTATTTATAGTGAATTTCCAGTGGCCAAAGAAACAAATCTCAAAAACGCAGCCTACGAGAGGATGGAAAAAGCCCAGGATAGAGAGTGTTCCTGTGCTCCTGTACAAGAGAGAAGCCTTTGGGCAATATGCGTGCCTCCTTCAGGTCTGTGTGCACACAAACCCTGGCTCCTGCGCTCTGTGACAAAAGCTGTCCTTGCTAATCTTGTAGAGAGGCAAGGAGTGGCAGCTCAGCAGGCCCCTGCTCAAGCTCAGTAGCAAATAGCAGATCTTCTGGAACAGGATAATACTCCTGAGTGCCACTCAGCTCCTTCCAGCGGATTGCTGGGGACCGATTTACTGTTTACTGGTCCTATGAAAAATAAATATAGAGAGAAAAGCAATTTGGGAACTATCAAAGTGAGTAGCTGTAGCTTTTACAGAGCCGGTTTTATGGGAGATTGCTTCCAGGTGACTGTTGGCCAGTGTGAGGTTTCGCCTGACATGGAGCAAATCAGCCTGCTGAGGGGCTTGGGGCTATTGGGCTGAAGCCACAGCCCACCTTCCCATGGTCCCGGGCATGTGCTGGCACTTGGGCTTGTGGGATGGCTCAAAGTGATGGCCTATAAAAATAAATCATGCAGAGGCAGATCTGACTGGGTTCTCTCCGAAATGAAAGGCTCTTTTGCTCTGGTAGGCTTTTGCCAGGCTCAGACTTGGGGTGATGTGCAAATGTTGTCTGTTTCCCACCTCTCCTGGGAACCAGTGTCAGCACACATACATGTGTTTGACTCAAAAAATCCGCCCTGAACACCAGACCGCAGTGCAACCCCCTACCAGCACAGTGAGCCTGCACATGAGATTGCCATCTCTCTGAAGTCTTGCCAATCCAGCAGTGCTAACAGGGCTTCTGCATAACCACCCTGTGCAGTAGGAGCTTCTGCTGGAAGGTTCACCCCATCCCAGTACTGCTGGCTGGGCTGGGATGATTGAGATCCGGACTGCATGCTGGGGGCTGATGTTCACAAGGCATGGGGGTCTGCAGGGGAAGATGCCCATATGTGTATCCATTACCACAACACATGGTTCGGTGCATGCAAGGCTGGATGCTGCTGAGGAACGGGGCCTTGCTGGGTTTCCTCTCCCTTTCTCTGAGAAAACTGAGTTCTAATGAAGGCACAGTGGCAAGACACCTTGCTGTCATCACAAATGTACGTCAGGAAACAGGGAATTTTGAAGCCATGCTTGTTCTACAGCTTTGAAAAGAAACAAATTTTGTTTTGTTATATGTTGATTATTAGGAAACATTTCTTCTCAGAAAGTACGGTGAAGCACTGGAACAGACTGCCCATGGAGGTAGTGGAACACCATCCCCGGAGGTTTGAGAAACATGTAGGTGTGGCACTGAGGGCTATGGGTTAGGAAGCATGGTGGGGATGGGCTACATTTGGACTAAGTAATCTTAGTGGTCTTTTTCGACCTTAATGATTCTATGTTTCTATGTATATTTTCATTTTCTTGTTTTTCATTCCATCTTACCTTTCCTTTTTGTTTGTTTTTGCCTCCCTTGTATCTCTTTCT
>PPHD01028050.1:0-10995 GCA_002909625.1 Bambusicola thoracicus
AAGCTCTACTAAAATCAAACATTAATACCATTCAATTAACCAGATGTGTAAAAGTTTCATTAGATTTGAAAAAGTCCTGAGAATTTTGCAAGATAAAGTCCATAAATGGTAGTAGGGTCAGTACAAATTTCCGGTGTGAGATTTTGTTTGTCTTGAGGGGGGGGAAAAAAAAATTTGAGAAATCAAACCATTTGGAGAATAACCTCTAAGTTGACACTTAATCCTGAACTATTGTAATCTCGGTATCCAAAGCCAAGGTGAAACAGAATGAAAGTAGTAGTACTTGATAGGTAGTTTTCCTTCTAATCCACTTATTTCATTTTCTGTTATGCATGAAGATAATGTTCGTGAATTCTGGTTAAACATTATTTCAACATAAGCTTGAAAATCTAATAAGTTGTTACTGAGCACTTAGGGAAAATGCAGAAAGGAAAGAATCTTGACTATCTTCTTAGAAAAATGCATATACACAAAGTATACAAAGCAAATCTTCCAGTGTGCATGTCATGTATTTTACATTAAAAATTACTGGTGAAGGAATGCTTATTTATCTGCAGGCACTGACGTTGTTACAATGTACAATAGGAAATATGCAGAGAGGATGTGGCTTCAAATCATTTAGATGCTATACATTTCATAAGGATAAAGGTCATAACAGCTCAGCAAACCATTTCCATCAACATTTTAAATAAGAAGATTATATGATATGCAGAATTTTCACTTGAACTAACAGGACAGAGTTTGTGCAAAGTATTGCAGCATCCCAGGAAATTGTCTGTCTGAATGAGGAAAACATCACAGTTTTTTCATCCACACAGGTATAGCAACCATTTAAATACAAAACAAATGAACAAGACAATTAAATCTTAGATTTATTGTTATTATTATTGTCTCAGAACTTATGTGAAGAAAAAAAAACCTGTTTCATTTTAAGTATACATACAAGTGTTGCATCTATTCAAACCCTAGACTGGGTTTTCTTGAGGATATCTGTACCTTTTCTTGAGCATAAATACAGGGCTCTGTAAAAAGTAAACTTAAGCGAAATGTAATAGGAATGTCTTTTCAGACTAAATTTAAGAAATTGATAATAAATCAGAATTAGAATAAATTCTGCTATCTATTGAGAGCATACACATCTAGGTAGAATACTGCTAAGCACTAGATTGATTCTCTTCCTCAGATGACTACACTGCTCTAATCTTTATGATATAAACATGCAAAAATAGAAATGCTGCAGTGTATGTCAACTGTTTTTCTCTGTTTTGGGTTTGTTTGTATGTTTTGCATCTAATCAACCTTTTATTATCAAAGCTCAGTTAAGTATTTGATAATTGTCTTTATTAACTGACTGATAGAACTCAATCTTGAAACTATATAACCTAGCAAGGAACCAATTCTTAAACTGAAAACCAGGACCTCATGAAACAGATGCCTTCATTTTCCTGTTTCTTTTATTCCAACCTCCCACCTCCTTAAAGTGATGGGATTAGGGGGACAAGTAAAAATTCTTTTAGACTGAGAAATACGTACTCTTAAAATAATAAAAATAGTAAAATAGCTATCAAAAATGTATTTCAAAGCCCAACATAATTTACTTGATATCAAAACTAGGGAAGATGAAAGGGAATACCTTAGAAATCTGATCTTTGCTATGGGTTTAGAAGAAGAGAGTATGCGTTGCTATATTAACAGAAAACTATAGGTAGTATTCAGTATTATGAGCTTGCTCGCTATTGCTTAATGCTGCGGGTCTCATCCTTCTTCACTCATCGGCAGCTTTCCATTTCAATCAAGATCTATGTCCAGTTCCTTAAAATCAGACAAGCTGAACTCCTGGACATAGATAAAATACCTAAGTAGCCTTGATAGAAGCATTCACTCTTCCAGTAATTCTAGGAGCTCCTAAGAGTAAAAATCATCACCTTCACAACTATTTTGCAGCACTAGGCTGGGCAAGAGCAGAAAATCTGAGGTCTTGAATTTTAATTTCAATAGCGTAACACCTTTTTTTTTTTTTTTTTTTTTTTTTTAAGGTCCATCTGTAGAATATTTTGGAAAATAAGACCACACAATCAACAGAAAACTGGGTCTAAATTTGACTTCCAGATTCGGAAACTTTGTTTTACATGACTGATTTTAGGCTTATTAATTTATACTAAGACAAGTTATTTCCAGGCAATTGAAAGATACCCACAATAAATTTGGTCCAAGTATTCTGATCACTTAAATGTTGTTTATTTAATACACGTCATAATTTTTCTACCACTTTATATGTGCCAGAGCAACTGGACTTCAGATGAACACTTCAGCAGTTTTTTTGAGAGTCTGTAAATGGGACATAATCCTAACTAGCATTAATATGCCTCTGTATGTAGGGATCCATCATAGTCTTGGTTTGACTGAATGGTGCAAAGATGCTTCTGCAATGTTTACCTCACTATTATCCCTGTCGGACCAAATCTTCACATTCAAGGGAAAACAAAACACACAGACATAGGTCTCTCAGTGTCTGTGGAATATTACCCATCCTGTTCTCTAAAGCAATTGTATTAACTCCTAAGGCTGACTAACAGTAGGACTGGAGGGAATAGCTTCAAGTTGCATGAGGGGAAGTTCAGATTGGATATTAGGAAAAAATTCATCTCAGAATGAGTAGTGAGTCATAGGAACAGGTGGTAAAGTCACCATCCCTTGAGGTGTTTAAGGAAAGGATACATGTAGCACTTAGGGACATGGTTTAGTGGGCAATACAGGTGGTAGAGGGACGGTTGGACTGCATGATCTTTTCAAACTTTAATAGTTCTATGATTCCATTTGCCTGTTTAAGAATAAGATACTGCAGTGGCAGAAGACCCTATGGAAACTATATCTGAACAGCAGATCAGTGTCAGAACAGCAGATCATATTTTAGGCATTATTAAAAATGGTGCCTAGAACAACAATGAAAATAATCTTATGCCGCAGCGTGTTGTGAGAATACAAGCAGTTCTGATTCTTGCCTTGTGGAAAAGGATACACAACAAAACTAGCGAAAGTGTGAAGAGCTGCATCTAGTATGATCACAAGTTTCTATGCAACAAACAATAGAGCAGAATATGATTCTTGAGCTTGAAGAGAAAAGACGGGGAATATGATAGAAATCTATTAGATAAACATTGAGAAGTGACTGAGAAATGACTGTTGGACTGCACACTGATTAATTTTAAACCTGCAGATTAATTTGATAGGAAAGCATTACACTTCTTGAACAAATTCATGGAGAAAAACTTAACTCGTTCCTGTAAAAATCCATGCTACCTTAGTTATGCTGACACATCCTTGTAATGGTTTCATTCAGTATGATGGAGATTGAAAGATACATGTTCTAACACGCAGCATTGTAATATTATTTTGGATGATTTCTACTATTGCTGTCTGTGGATCCATTATGTATGCCACAAGGATTTTTTTAAAATTATTTTTAATGGATTGGAATAATCATAATTGTCACCATGAAGAAACACTCCTCAGAAAAAAAACCAACCAAATGAAAACACATTATTTTCACCTTCCTCAAAACATATGTATACATGGGAGTTCAAGAGACTGTCATGGTATGGTTATCTCACATTACTGGTACTAATAGGATGATGGTATTTGTTCCTGGGTCACTGAACAAGCTAAAGCTGCCTAAAGTTAAGCTAAAGCTTCAAGTGAAAATGTTAAAAGAGTGTTGTCTTTTATTTTTTAAGTGGAAAATGTACAAAAAAATGCTTAGTTTTGACTGGTTCCACACAGTTTCATATTTGCATTCTCTGCTTTTTGTTTCACCATTGCTGTGCTGGTAATATTCTTGCCTTCAGGCCAGAGGTTCAGGGGTTGAAGGACAACAGAAAAACTTAGGCTCTAATTCAGTGATGACACAGAGGCATAGTGCTTGTAGGGCAAGAGCAACCATACTGTCAAAGGTGTCTTCTTTGGATGATACACTGAACAGAGGTCCCTACTGGCAAAGTCAAAGGAAAAAGGAATAAAAATTCATTTTAAAAATATCTTCTCTAGACTTCAGAAAGAGAAGAAAAGTTCTGACAGTGTTATTTAGCTAATAAAAACTGTTTGCACATCCACTCAGGAAAAAAAACATTAACATTTTCAAGTGTCATTACCAATTCATTCTAGAGTACCTTATAATATAAAATCTATCTTACTATGTCACATGCCTTTTTAAATGAAAGTAATGTTTTATAATTTTGTGTAAAATATATTTAACTTTCATTTTTTTGGAGCCAGACTGGGAGGGAATCTTGGTTGTCGCATTTTAAAAATTTATTGTCTTCATGTTGTCAGTGGGTTATTAATGAACAAGTGCTTCAGTTTGTCATAAAAATAGTTTAAAATGGAGAGAGATTATATCTAAAAATGAAGGAATTCAATGAGCAACAAATTGAGGAAAATCCCTAAACTGTTACCTGAAACCCACTGATCAGCATTATTTTCAAGTCCACACTAAGATAAAAGAAGGGGAAAAAAAAGGATGGAGTTCATAAATGGAAAACACCAGTAATCATTCTTGCTGATATATGTTGGGAAAGACATACAGTAAAAGAAGAAACAGTGCTTGATATGTTGAAAATGCCTCACTGACAGACTGTAATGAGAAACACTGCTGTTTTGTTCACCCCCAGCAGAAAGTGTTTCAAAGTCATAAATAGAAGATATGACCTGTAAAATGCACACATCTTCATACGTTCCAGAACACCCTGAAAGTGAGTAGATCGGACTGAGAAAACTGTTTTAGAAAATTATAATTTACATTTACAGCATCTTGTTTGCTTATGAAGATCTAAAAGTCTGCAGATGCACATTTATTATGTGGAGACTTGCAAAGCATGGTCCACATGAATTGTCTTCACCACAACGCTACAAAGGGAACCAGTAGGTCTAGGGCAAGATCCTCCAGGATTCTAAGCAAAGCCAGTGAGGTTCTGATCAAGCCGTATGGAGTGACAAAAGTCTATCAGCTAACAGATCTGGCACTTTTATACAGGCACACTCACCCTTGCACCCAGAAGTGCAAACACATACACACATACTCATTAATTACATTAATTTTTAAATAAAACACTGAACAGCAAATTGGCTTTATTTTTTAGTATCAGACTTTTGGACCTTTGTATTACTAGAAATATCCCACAGTGACTTCTAAATATAATTTCACATTCTAACAGTCAAAAATGCATCTGAAAGCACAATTTAACCTTTCTACTTTATAAACAGCTGTAATGATGTGAGTCAACAAACGAAGGATTTTGAAAGCCCTAAAGAAACTCTTTGAAAATCTAAGATACTATTGCATAGAAGTAAAAGAAACTCACAATTTTATTCTCAGTTTCTCTCTACATAGTGCAGGAAAATTTCAAGAATTCTGAAAAACAAAACTATATCAAAAAATTTATCCACTGATTTTATAATGTGAGAGTTTTGCTCAGAAAAACAGTATGAGTAATACCATGACTCAGTATTTGGTCACTGACAGACAGGTGTGCGCTACTTAGAGCTCTCTATACACCATACTAAGAACAGCCATCTCTGTGATCTTTAAGATCACATCTACAATACAAAGTCCTGCCAGCATTGCCATTGACTGAAATACAAGGCAGACAGGATTTTTTGTAAACACAGTATCTCTGAAATTAGAGCAGAAAATACATTTTTGAAGGCATAAATTTTAATTGAGGAGAGAGGAGAAAATAGAACCAAATTCCATCATGTTGACACAGAGCTTAATTTAGTTGATAAATGTTTGCTTTAAGAGTACTACCCTGGTGTGCAGCAGCACGCACATGAAGTAATACTGCTAGAAAACAAAAAATGTGTAATGAAAAGCCTTTAGATGGACTGAAAGCTATTCCTTTTACAGTAAAGATGTTATTAATCAAGAGGTATTAAAATAGCTAATATCACTAAAAATTGCTGCAGCTAAACAGATTGAGCAAGTGAAAGTAGACCCAAGTGTAAGAGTCAGAAGAGCAGCCACAGCCTGCATAAGGATTTCAGCTAAAAAGCTGATGTGATACAACTGTTTGCTAGCGCTGCCAGTTTGCCTTTCACTTTGCATACGGTATAAGTATTCAAGACACTATATTGACTCTATGAAAAGCTAAAAGCTGTACATAGAAGTATCACTTCTGAATACAGAAATTTGGTTCACACATTTTCCAAGCATGCGGGACAACTTTAGTATAAGACTCAGAAAAAGCACTTGCTGTTAAGGCTCTTAAGTGCCAGAATCACCTCTCACATGGGCTTACAACATAAAACAGTATAAAAAGATATGCATAAAGAAATAACATATGATTTTGAATGCATAAAATGAAAAGCTTTAGGATTTTTCCTGGTACACACTAGTGTATTAAAATGTAAGATTCTCCTAGAATTGTGGTAAGCCAAAGTAATGTGAGAAATTAAGAAAAATACCTTTCTCACTAGTGTAGTCTAGCAAAGGAATAACATATAGTTAACTAAACTAAGCTGTTGTATCAAGTGGCATAAATTCTTATCAAAATTATGGGAAAGGTGCAAAAGTAGTAGTATAGAGGGATCAATGGAAGTATATTGAGATAATTATAGTTTTTGGCTCAGTATCAGAAAAAAACATTCCTAACAGGGAAGAGTATTATAGTGTTAAAAAGACACACCCAAGGGAAGTTCAGGTCTTTAAAAAGGAATTAAGTGATGCACAAGAACGAAGATGGGAAATAAGCCTGCCCTTGTTAAAAGAGTTCCAGTATGACCTACTGCATCTTTCTGATCTCTAATTTCTGCCATTTCATGAATGTGAATAACAGAAGATGCCATGTATAGCAAGAAGGGAAATCTCAGGCTCATGGGCTTTTCTCTGCAAGCCTACTTGGGCCTTGCCACTTACAACCACTTCCATCATCTACAGATGGCTGGAGGAGCAGGGGGCAATGCACCATTACAAATTAGTCTCTATTATCATTGCAGAAGCCTGGAGTTGCACTCCGACAGCACATAGAGCTAATTTTCTTGTCTTTCCTTGGGAGTGTGAAGGTTGCTTGTACATTTGTCAGTCTCATCTTTGTTGGGGGGAGGAGGTGCATCCGTAGTATAACAAGATAAGTGCATAAGTAAAACTAAACTGTAAGATTTTTCACTAACATGAGGATTACTTGCATTAAGCTTCCTTTTGAAATTCTTTCATCATATACTGCATTACAAATGCACCATTTTCTCTCTTTCATAGTCATTATCACATTTTCTAATCTTTTTTAACATTAACTTTTAGATTTTCTCATACTTCCAAAACGAAGAAAGAGCCTTATTTGTCATTTAAAAGCCTAACTGAAAAGAAGTTCATCCCAATTCCTCAGGTACAATTTCACTGTGATTTTCAGATATATCTATTTTTAGCAAGAAATAAGGATTATTCAACTACTTTTCAACTCATATCAATTACTTTGCCTTGTAATTTAGGACTTTTTATCTTTATTAATAAATTGTATTAGGATTATATGATAATGAAAGCTAAGAAACACTTCTTTCTTCACACCTGCATATCACCTAACCCAGAAATAAACTCCTATCTTGACAAAATTGAAAAAAAGACAAACAAAGCAACACAAACCACCACCACTCACAGAAAAAAAAAAAAGAAAAAAACCCACACCAAAACTATATGTGACAGGCAAAGCTCAAGAGAGTTTGAAGACTGCTTCCAAATTCCTTCACTATTTAGTTCTTATACACTCTGTATGTTCCATCTTTCTTCACAACTAAATCTCATCTGTTCTTTTCTGTGCCCTCTCTGTATCTTTGAAAAATTTAGAACTCAATAGATCAGTTGGAAGGGACCTTCAAATATCACCTAGTCCAAGTGACTCAGCACTTAACAAAAAGTTAAAGCATGTTATTAAGGCCATTATCCAAATGCCTCAGGGCTTGTTTTAAAACAGCAAGATTCATTTAAATGTAGCTTTAAATAACTAGATACTGCTGTTTTTGCATCTCAAATCCAAGAAAGTGATGAGGAAAGAAAACTGAAATGCGATCACTGTGTGCTAAGAGGGAGTAACTCACCTATGGAAGATAACAGGCACACCTTGCAAGTTTATTTTCATACCATAATCAATAGAGGAAAAATAGTTTGTTATTTCAATTTTGAAAAATTGGCAAGGATTACAAGAAGGACTCAATTTATACTTAGCACGTTGGCTGTCTAGAAATCCCTTTATAACCCGTCTGACTCCTTTTCCAATATGTTAAGCAGTTAAAAAGTTACAACCTTGGCTAATCAGCTATGTTGTCAATGACTCAGCTCCCACAGTGGCCTTGTTCATTAATACAGTTTGTTTTTTTTTAATTATCAGCTGATAATAAGCACTTGATAAATACATGAGGCTGAATGAACACTTATATGTTTTCAAGTATAGTCTACCTATAAAAGCTTACATTTAAAACAAATATTCCTTTGCCTATGTTAACCTAATTTGAAAGAAAAGTACATTTCATATGGTTTAAGTTCAAATATCAATTGTGAACATGATAGAGCTCTGTACAAAAATGTGATGAAATATATTCTGAATGTGTAAAAAATGGATTCCCAGTGAAACAGATTAAACATAAGCTGTATTTTATGTAGACTGCTGCACTTATTTGTGTGTAAACTATATCCTGTTAAAATGTTACAGGCTGTTTAGGTAAGAGACTTCATTTTGTTAAATATTATAGATTTTGAGCAATTTTACCCTCCAAAATTAAAGCACCTCAAATTCTACTTTATAATCATATTTAAAATATGGGAAAACTATAAAACTAACACTTCATAAGAAAATATATATTTATATATTTAATGTAAAAAACTGTCCAATTTTCTGACAGATAAGTGCACACTTATAACTTCTTAAATGATAACATTTTTTTAAAAACCTTTCAAGATTGTCTGATAATAACCAAAATATGTATTTTGGTTAAATATAAGTGGTTTGTTCAGGTAAAACTTTCAAATGACAAAAGGTTTATGAGTGAGTTTCCAACCAGCTAGCAAACAAGAGTTCCACTCATTCATACTTCAAATTCATTAACTACTTAGTAGATTATTGCACATACTAAGACTTCATATTAAAATACACTTTTTTTTTCTGTGATATGTCTACTGAACTGGCAGCTGAAATACTGAAAAGCTCTAAAGAAGAACAAAAATGGCTTCCAAATGAAACAGTCAAAACGTGCATTTGCTACCCATCTAGCCATTTCTTGCTGAAATGAAAGTTTTTAATACATATCACAGTTTTAATGGAACTCCTCACTTTTCAATTGCAACAAAAATAGTAAGAACTGTCAAATCCAATGTAAGACTTGAAAAGACAGTTCCTAATGAGCACCCATATGTGTTCTGACTGGGCTGCACTCCAAACACAGGCACTGTCCTCCCTCTGGATCGATCACTATACGTAATACACTATTTTTATTTTTATTTTTTTCTGAAGTCATTTGACTATTAATCAGAAAGAGAAAACCTGAATATCTACAACTAAGTAATTAAGACTGTACTAACCAAAAAGAGTCTTACAAAGATACCACACACTAGCAATGCAAATTAATTGTCTTCATTTCAGAAAAGGAGGCAAATAACCCAGTAGGGACATACTTATTTTTAACTCCTTCTCATTAAATCTTTCTGGACAAAAAACACCCCTAGAGGACTTGAAACTCATTTCTTCATTTGATCCCAAATTTGTTATGTCTCTAATGAAGCAAGCGCAGGATCCTGTGATCCACAGGTATTAAAGTGGAAACTAAACCATCTGTTTAGAAAAGTCTCACTGTTACTACCTGCTAAGCATAGCCAGGTAGATTACCTCTTCTCTATCCCAGCACCCTTTCTTTTTGTTTTATACATATAATGAGATTGCTGTCTACTCAGAGAATGGGTAACCTTTCCGCATCCTGAGGACAGTGGGATCTCATGATTAGAACAGCAGTAATCCACTCAAGAAGACACTTCTATATCTCACTTATTCCACATTACACAAAGGGGAAAGCATGCATTCAGAAGTTATCTACGTACCTCGAACAATGCAGAATCTCCACATATCCTACTTACCACAGTGTCTTTGCACCAGGTTTAAATAACCAAGGACAGTGGATTACACTGGTGAGGTGGACAAAAAGGAGAAAAGGGACCCAATATTTCATACACCTGACAGTGATTCATCACCACAAAATCAGGCAAGCTGTCCAGAGATATGGTGGAGTCTCCTTCTATGGATACATTCAAAATTCCAGCTGGACACTTTCCTGTGTAACCTCTCCTAGGGAATCTGCTTTAGCAGGGAGTTGGACTAGATGATCTCCATATATCCTCTCCAACCCCTTCAATTCTGCAGTTCTGTGATCTGTGCTCTAGACTGTGCCACATGCAAAATATTTATTTCCCTATGTTCACTAATTACTGTAGATCTTGAACATAGAATAGGAAACAACTCAAGAACATGAGCAGAAGTCTATAAAAATGAAAAATCAAATTAAAGTACCCCAAAGCCTACAGCAAGATATCAATTAGAACAGTGAATGAAATTCTGTGTGCTGTACTTCCAGTTAAAGTCATTGAGGGCTTCAACATTCAGCTCCAGCAAAGCACTTCATAGTAACATATTTGTAGTATATTACCTAACAAAAAGGTAATATGTTATATAAACCACATATAAAACATTTACACTTTAAAATAGATAGCTTTACAGTATGAGTCACTGTGTTAGTCATCCATTTTTCATAAGTCATGATTACATGTTTTTCTTAACATCTTTCTCTCAAATCAGCTGCTAAGAACTATTAGAAGAACGGGCATCCTTGTGTCTAACAGTCTCCAAGCTGAAGCTAATTATACAGTGAGTGAAGTTATCCAAGAGTTAAGCACCAAGCAGCAGAAGAGGCATGGATATTTCACTCTATCCAGAAAAGGAATCAATTGTTTCCTAGAATGCTAAATAA